>JACMZG010001908.1:63794789-63818970 GCA_018340805.1 Microvelia longipes | reverse complement strand
AACAAACTGCTACAGGACAACAAGCATGTTGTCCAGAAAATTTTGCTTATTGATAAATTAATTACATTTTTTTAGATGAATAGCTTTTTGAATAAATTTCATTTTATTCTTATCGTATTCCTCATTGTTGTCACGTGATTATGACATGTTATTGGGATAACGATTTTATAGTGTCGTTGTAGTGTGGGCGCCACGCATCCTGGCAAAATAGCACTTACCCTTATATGGAAGTTGTTTGGTACATAATACACTTGTTGCTTTTTATATAATATTAAAACGATACTTTTACTTTTATCTTTACTCAGTCTTCGCCTTTGATGAGTCTTTTGGAGACATAAAATGTTAAAATGCAGCTACTGTTAATTCTTATATAATGTTGTCTGTCCATGCCATAGGGACGTATGAAAGGGTCCGTAAATTTTGCTTTCTTCTATTATAGGAGATAGAAAAGCAAAATAAAAAGTCGGCGGAGATAGCTTCTCATCTAATCTTAATTTTGTTTAATTTATGCTGATTTCAAGTTTGTGAATAATAAGGAGAAGAAATTTAAGTAGTACGATAAGGATGTAAATAAATTTCAACCAATTTAATGATGATAAAATAAGAGACACTCTTAGACATCGCGTCTTACAAGATATGTTCTGCGAAACCGCCCTTAGACACCAAGATTTACTACCTTTCCAAGTCTTACGAGTACGAATATTGTTTTAGAAAACTGCCCCTAGACACGCAGACTCTCTGAGTTTTACGAAGCACTCACTTTTTTATAGTTAAATGTATTCTTATCTACAATTTATTGTATAAAAAGATAAAAAAGTGAGGCAAATTTAACTATTTTAATGTTATGATGATTACGCTTCTTACATGGGAGGTCTACCTACCATTCAATGAGAAACATCATGGGAAAATCATTGCTTCATTAAATTTCATATACATTCGTATCTAATATACTTAACAGATAAATAAATACACAATTAACTTAACCATTTAATGAATATTAATCCTTATAAATCCTACTACTTTTCTCAATCCCTATGTTTATAATGCTACTTGTAATATCAGCGTACATACATATAAGCTGATTGACGATATCAATCTGGATGTTTCAAAGTTAAGACATTGTTCGTGTTTGATTTGTTCCCTACCAAAAGGAAGAAGAAGAAGATTTAAAGCTATCACGATGCTCTATATATCTTCTTCTTTCTTCTTTAAATCACGATCCTTTCTTTTATTTCTTCCTGAAGGTAGCCTTTTCTTGTCGTGGATTTTTCTCTTTTACGGTGCTCCCATAGATTTTATTTCGGAGTCAAGTTCGATGTTTTCGTACTTATTTATTTCTTTTGATAGCGTAATGCTTTACAGTTTACGTCCAAAAGTATGTGTATTACTTAATAATCCTAACAATGTAATAGGCATACATTCTCGCAAGCTTATTAAAATGTTCACCAATTTAAATGAATTTTACAGAAAGTATTTAATAAATACATTTTTAAGTACACATTTCTAATCTGTAAGCCAGACTAAAAGTATTACTTTTAAAACAAATTGATGTACTTGTCATTACTATAAATGGTCCCGAAGAGGTCACTTATTGTAATAACTGACTGGAATAGTGGGCTAACCAAGATGGAGGCACAGGAATTTGTTTCTATTACTACCTTCTCTCCCTTTAGTAGCATTAAGCCAAACAACACTTTCCTAAATGAAGCTGCTTCATGCGCTTACGCTCGATCCTACTACCGCTGCAATAATCTCGCTTACCTCTTTTTTTGAAACGTAGGTATAGTAAAATGTTTGGTTATTTTTTAAATTTTTTAATAAATATCGATCAAAGTTTTTAAAAGTGGCTAAAATAGTAAAAGTGTGTTATAAAATCTAATACAATAAACATTAATACAACAGAACATCAACACAATAAAATTAAAACACAGCAATAAATTGAAATAGATAAAAGGTCTCTAATAAGTTTGCAGCGGTATGAAATACCGACCATATGCTCGATTTCGCTGCGTGTTTTACTCGAGCGCTAAAATTCTCGCCTTAACTCTAGCATCCTAGCGGTCATAATCAGAAGGGCAAACGGAATCGATTCTGCCCACTCCACTTTCCACTTTCGTCATCCAACAACCTCATAAGCGTAATTTTCTTATGTAAGTTCCCTATAATTTTCTAAAACTAAAATAGATAAATAAAATTACTGAACTTGAAAGTCCAAAAAAAAAATGATATAACACATTGATATAACATTGGAAGAAGATTTAGTAAGAAATATTACGAGTAGTCTGGAGTCCAGAAATAGTCTTCTATCACGCTGTCTTGCCTGAGGGCTAAAAAAAATTGGCCATCTTATTCAAAATAAAAAAATCCTACAACTCCGTCTTTTTCACAAATTTTGCTTTATTAAGGCAGAACTTTCTTTCCTAACGTAGCAATAAAAAATTGTAATAAAACAACAAATCAACAATAAAAAGTTACAACCTACGTACGTAACCTAACCTAAACATACGTAACCTAACCTACGTATAAGTACGTACCTTAAATAAATTAAAACCTGAACCTGATTAAAACAAACAACCTAAAAATAATTAAAACTGATATGAAAAGAACCCTAAAAATTTATTATGACTAATTAAAATTTGTTTAGCTATACATGCATAGACAGATAAATTGCTGAAAAACTCGGCAGGTTTAAAAATCTGAATTAGAAAATTCAAAAGATATATCGGTTTTTAGTTGTAAGTGCTTAACAGTAGTTTTTCTATTTACAGTACAGTAGTTGAGGAAAAGTAAACAATTCTTCTTCGATTGGTACCATTGATTATCACCTCTAAAAGTTATTAAGCATTTTTTGATAGAGATTATGATTAACACTTATTCTTTATCATTCTTTATTATATTTACCAGACGTAATATGTCCAATATATAATTAATCCAAACTTTTCGTAGTAGGACCACCTCTATAGTATCTAGAACAATCAGAGCTTTACCCTCCCTAACTCTTTTGTTAATGCATTATTTTTAGATGAGGAAAGATTATGAACCTGTAAACCTTGTATAAATAAACGTTCTAATTAGAGATGGGCTGGAGATATATCTCTTCCGTATTTAATAATATCTTCTCACTAAGAAACATGTAGGATACAATATGTATAAATCGTGTAGTATAAAGTTTTATGTTTATAAAGAACGTGTATCTTCGTAGCTCACATTATTTTTATGCTAGAGAGATGAAACTTGGTATAAAATCAAGTAAGTACAAGGTTACGTTGTGTTATCCGGAAACACATTTTTCCCGAAAATATGTCATTGATCGGCATTAATGACTCAGCAAAAATTTCCAGACGTTCATAAAACAAGAAAAGGAGCGTTAGCTCAAATTTATCACGTTTAAAAAAAAGACAAAATCAGAAAACAATTAACAACAATTTAGTTAATATTTGGTATAATAATACACATATATACAAGTTTCATTTTCATACGATTAGGATAACTACCTACTGATCAATTTAATCAAGGAGTAGTCTTAATCGGGTGTGTAGTCTTAGGCCCGTATTCAAAGACGTTTCCTAACATTTTCCTAACATTCTCCTGACATTTTCCTAACATTCTCCTGACATTTTCCTAGCATTTTCCTAACATTCTCCTAACATTTTCCTAACATTATCCTTAAGGAGAATGTTAGGAGTTAAGAAAATGTTAAGAAAATGTTAGGAAAATGTTAGGAGAAGGTTAGGAAAATGTTAGGAAAACGTCTTTGAATACCGGCCTTTAGCGATGAGTATAGCAAATCTGATAAGGAAGGTAAGGAAAAAGTTGCCAAGTACTCCTTACCCAATTTGTTTATACAATTGATGGATGAATATAAAGATTTACTATTAGTATACATAATGCTCTATACACTGAGATTATAACCAGAATTAAGTTCAAAAGTCGAAAAGCGGATACACATTAGACGACACACATCAACCTTAACAAATCCCACCTGATTTTTCCATGCTATTTTATAATGGAACGTTCTTTGAATCTCCCTCCTCAACAGCTCGTTTTTGTTTTTACTCTCTTATTACTCCTTTTAAAAAAAAAGAAATAATAAAAATTGTTGAATATTTGTGTAAGTCAGGCCCCTAGCTAGTCAAACCTTAGGTGGAGAAATCAATCCCAGAGGGGGGCTACATTGATGTTAAACATAGTATGAAATCAGCCATGAATGGAGACGTAATAGGGAATAAAACATTTTTGTTGTAGGTTTATGTTACTACTCGAACTTTTTATAGGAAATGCGCTAAAAGTGTTCAAGATTAACATAAATTGAGCTCGCTGAGAGCCCAAAATGTTGTGCGGAACTGATGAAGCAATTTGCAAGTATAGTTTTGTATCTCCAATTCCTTTGAAAATTCAAGAAAATTGAAAAACAGGTAGAACTGTTTTCGACCTTATTTCTGATTATGAAGCAAAAACTGGAAACCTGAGCATCAACTATATTGATTTCTAAAGATCAAGCAAGTATCCTAAAGAAAATGTACCTTGCTTGTGGACCTTGCTTCTGCCACGGAATAATTTCCTTATAAAAGTTTATCTAATGTTTTCAATTGAATGTATTTGAAGAATCAACTGCCGTTGATAATTGCTGTTGGATATGAATATCCCTGAACCGGTTTCGGCTTAACGCCATCATATCTTATCACATATCTTATCGCAGTAATGCTATGTATTATTGCAAATCAAATTAGTAGTAACACCAAGAAAGCTTTTTTCCAGGCTAATGCATTTCAAATTAAATAATTATTTTGCCGTTAATGTTAGAGTTTTAATAAAATCAGGAAAGGTTCCAATTAAATAAGTACAAGTTGTCAATGAACGTCCATATTAATTATTATTAAATTTTAATTACATTTAATGCAAACTGACATATTTCCTTTGATTTTATATTAAGATAAAAATCCTGATTTTAAAACCGTGATGAAATATATGTATAAATAATATTATTTAAAAAATTATTAAATCTTTATTTTTCGTACTAAACAAAAAATAAAGATAAGTCCTGAAAGTGCCAAAATGTGCTTTCAGGACTTGGTAATAGTATGACCAAGGTAATGTTATTACCATTACACATTATTACCTTATTACCTAAGTTAATGTTATTAAAATAAAATAAAATAAAATGCCCGTTTTAGGGCTTTCGGCCAATCAGGGTATTCACCCTGCGGGAACCCACCTCAGGTGGTATGCATCTACAATCCTCTAAGAATTATTAAAGTTGGCGAAATATTTTAAATACAAATGCTATTCATATAACCTCAGAGCATAGCCCAAGCTGCGAACCCTGGACCTCCGGTGCCGAAATCGAGTGCCTATACGTTCTCGGCCACAGAGGCAGACAAGTTATTACCTAAGTTAAACTAAATAACATTGCTTCTTATGTTATATTAATTAAGACATTACCTATGTTATTCGTGTTTTTTACGCGTAAAATCTAACGTGAGGTTTTAAAGTCTCAACTACGTTTATAATTGTGTGGTTCTGTATGCGTGTTATCAATAATAATTAGCTGAAATTTTTACACCCAATTTTTTTTATTTTATTTATTGAATAATACAACAACAATTGTGATTGTTACAAGTATTAGAGTAGAGAGCACAGTTTTAATGGCTTTGGTGCGCTTGATAGAGAAACAATCCAGTGATTGCACTCAGGTTTAGACCCATTTTAAATTTTAAAAATAACCGATGCACTGAACAGTGGCGTTAAGCAACCTCTGAAGATGAGCTGAAAACAATGTCTAACGTGGCATTGTCTAATTCATAGTTATCAGTTTATCAATCTTTTGAGGCGTACTTTAACATTTTTATTTTATTAAAAGTGTTTTCCTAACCAAACCGTCTATGTCTCTCTTCCTCTCTCTCTAAACAAATTTCTATGTTCGGAGCCTTTGGTCGCTATGCAAAGTGGGCGCTGGGGATCGCTTCGCGGCCACATGGTTGTAGTACTGTATCACTTTGCCTTATTAGTAGTTTTGTGAGTAGGATACTTCAGCGGTATAAGCAAATTTCCAAATGTATTACTCGAAAAACGTTATTTGTTAACATAAAGTTATGAATGTCAAATCTGCCTCCGTGGCCGTGATCGTAAAGGCGTTCGATTTCGGCACCGGAGGTCCGGGGTTCGCAGCCCGGGCTATGCTCTAAGATTTTATGAATAGTATTTGTATAAAAAGATTTCGCCAACTTTAATTAATTCTTAGAGTGTAGTAGATGCTACCCACCTGAGGTGGTTCCCGCAGGGTGAATACCCTGGTGGGCCGAAAGGCCCTAAAACGGGCATTTTATTTTATTTTAAGTATGTCAAACGATAAAATCTGACAATAACTTCATAAATGAAAAATGTTCTACACACATAGTAAAATGTGTTTACATTACATTTTAGCTCGTTTAGAAATCTTTTCGAAGTTTTATGAAGTTTTACAATTTTTGCTGAGTCATTATTGAGATTTAATGATGTAATTAACTTTTCATAAACTATGTAGTCTAAGAGCCAGGTCTAAAAAATTGTGACTCATTTTGTACAACTTTAAACCAAATTATTCTGAAAATGTACCTTAAATTATGAAGGAAAAGCATAGTCTGGCTATCCAGAGTGGAGCCTTTCATATGATTGCGCATGCTCGAAGTTTTATAAAATCGCACCAATTCCAGTTTTCTTGTAATAAGTGGCTCCCTTTAAGTCGTGTGCAAAACACGAAGAGACCATTTTTTAAAGTTGATAAAATTTCCTATAAAACGAGTGTTTTTTCGTCAAAATCGGATAATTACAAATAAAGTTATGATATTTGTTAAATGGCCAAAAAATACACAAAAAGTCAATATTTTTTCAAAGAAATTGGCTGACTGCATAAATTAACAATTTTTTTGGTGTTTTTGAAAGTCGTCCGGTTTTGATGATTTAACACTTGTTTTATAGAAAATTTTATCAGCTTTTTAAAATGGGCTCTTCATGTTTTGCACACGACTTACAGGGAACCACTTATTGCAAGAAAACTGGAATTAGTGCGATTTTATAAAATTTCGAGCATGCACAATCAGATGAAGGGCTCCACTCTGGATAGGCAGACTATGCTTTTCCTTCATAATTTCAGGTATATTTTCAGAATAATTTGGATTGATGTACAAAATGGGTCCCATTTTTCAGGTCGGCTCATGAACTGATAGGGTTCTGGACATTTATGAGGGATATTAAATACTATCGGCTCACGGCATATTTTAAGATAAATATTATCAAACAAACATTGGAATTCAAATTTTTCACTTTATACCTCACACATTTTCATTCCCTTTAACAGTCGACGTCATAAGAGAGCTTCTCTCGACATCAACAAACCGAAAACTTGTTAATAAAGCATAGTTGGGATCTGGGATGAATTTGATTTATCGTTAAATGATTATTCATCCACTTTGTTAAATTAATTTATTTATGAAATATTTTATCAGTTGGCCTGATATGAAATTAGTTTGTTATCACTACGCAACCCAGTGTTCTATTTCCTCTATCTATAGCACAGCTACTTTTAGTATTTAATTTTATTGAATGTAAATCATGACCTAAATTAACAAAACAAGTTATGTTATGGTTATATTGTACAGTTACTATAGTTATATTATGGTTATTGTTATATTATGGTTCAAACAATTTCTCCTCACTTTAAAAAAAAATTAAAAATTTTAAACAACTTTTGCAACCAATTGCAAAACAAATATCGCAAAAAAAATTAATGAAGAAACTAAACGTTATCACATCAGATTAGGTCCAGCTTTGAACTCTGAAGGTTTACTAGCCTTAAAAGTATTTATTAAAAATTTTCTTTTTTGTGGACTTATAAAAAAATAAAAACAGATTAATTACACAAAAGTCCTATGTATTTTTTATTAATATATAATAATTAACTAAGCTTTCGACTAGAAATTATTCATCATCAAAGTTAACAATATAAAATAAAAAGAAACAATTTTACAAACTACTTCATATTGCACCTTGCTATGGTTTGGTACGCTATTTATTTTATATTTTATATTGTTAAACTCTGATGATTTCTAATTTTTAGTCGAAAGCTTAGATAATTATTATATATTAATAAAAACATATAGGACTTTTGTGTAATAAACTGTTTTTATTTAAAAGTATTTATCTTTTTACCAGAGCAGTTAAAGGAAATAGAGATCAGTAAGTTTGTCTAATCCTGCCGATCCTCTTAATTTTTAAACGAATAGAGGAACTTATAAATTATTTAGATATTTCATAATTATTAAGACAAAATAATTATCTTAATAATTATAAAATATCTAAATAATAACGTTATTTGAGAAATAATCATAAATATCGTTACCTATTTTATTATTATTAATCCATTATTATTATTCATATTTATCGAACTCCACTTATTTACTATCAATTAAATTAATGAAGACTTTAGTCCTTATAAAAATTTATTAAAATAAATTGTTGAAGAGCTTTCGCCAGGGATCCTGAGCTTCTTCAGTTCTTTAAAATGACAAAAATGAAAAGTTGGAAAATAATAAAATTTTGATTGTTTTTATGTCATGTGTCTAACTAAGTAAATTTAAAATGAAATACAAAAGGTAAAGGAAAAATTATGATTTTAAGATAATATTATAATAATACTGCTAAGATTGTTAATGTCTTGTTTTTGTTCATACTGTCTTTGTCAGCTTTTATATAGAGCATTTCTAAAAATTTCCTTTTGTCTGTATGTGGTTCTGTATGAAGTATACGACAGTTTTCTTTGTCTGGTCGGTGGTCAATTTGTCATATGTTCTGAAAGCTGTAAGGTTAGAGTTGTCAAGTATTTGATTGTTATGTGTGTCAAGTCTTTTTTTTGAAAAGTTGAGTGGTCTCTCCTGTGTATGCTTGGGGGCAGTCTTTACATGGTATTCTGTATACAACGTTGCATCTTTGGGCATTAGTGAGGGGGTCTTTTAATTTTGAAAAATATTTAATGTAAAAATTAACAGAATTTTTTAGAGCAATTTTGATGTTGTAGTCTTTAAATAAGTTTTTAATTTGGTATGTAGGGTGTCCTATGTAGGTAAGAGGGTGGTAAGTAGGTAAGTTATTCGGTCTGTCAGTATCATTAGCAGTAATGGGAGGTATTCGGATAATTGGGTTATGGTACCGAAACAATAGGTTGGAGACTAGTCTATCTGGGTAATTGTTTTCTCTAAGTATATCTTTAATTTTGATGGTGGCTTCAGCTGTAAATTGTGGATCGCTTAAGGTCAAAACTCTGTGGATAAGGTTTTGGCACAATTTATTTTATACAATTGGGGTTGATGGATAAATAGTTTAAAGTCTGCCAGAATAGGTGGGTTTGGTGTAATGTTTAATTTGAAGGGTATTGTCAGGTGATTTAATAATTAAAATATCTAAAAAGGGTATGGAAGAGTTATTTTGGATTTCTAAAGTGAATTTTAGATTTGGGTGGAAATTGTTGAAACTGTCCTGAAGTTCGTTTATTATTGATTTATTTAGTATTAAAAAACTGTCATCCACATATTTCTTAACTATTTTGATTTTAGCCACATACTTGGCAATAATTAAAGAAAAAATGTGATCAAGGACTAAATCTGCAACGATAGGTGACAAAGGGTCACCCATCGGAAGACCATTTTTTTGATAATATAAAATGTTATTATGGCTAAAATATGATTTTGAAAGGCAAAAATTAACTAAAGTGATAAAAGTGTTATAAGTTATAGATATGGAAGCAGAAATTTGGGGATACAGATCATAAATTGTAGATTTAGCCACATCAATAGGAATACAAGTGAATAAAGACACTACATCTAGAGAAATTAAAATATCATCCACTTATTTACTTATATACTTATGTATATGAGTAGATAAATTTATATATTTCATAAAAATATATATTTGTATCTAAACTCTCTTGAATGGGCACAATTGACCTACATTAGAGATTCAAGTACCGTGAAATGTAAGTCCTCTGGGTACACAACCGGGGTTGCTAGAGTAAGTCAAAAGTATACCATGCTATATTGAATGTGTATAAAATATTTATTTTTAATTAAATATAAACAAAACAACAATTAGTTAAATATTCAATAGTTTAATAATCATTAAACTATAAATATAATAACTGTAAAAACGGTTAAAAAATAGATAAAAATGATCTTGATTGATTAAAAAATTGTTCAAAACAAACACTAAAAGCGTTACAAGTGTTATTAAATTGTGTTTTTTTGTAATTGAGGGACTTGAACAGCACTTTAAAAACAGGCGGGAGTAATTATACACTTGGACTTAAATGTTACTGTACCTGCAAGGGAATCACTTTAAGATCTGATAACGTATTAGATTGGGCGAGAAACAAACACACGTGGTCAATTTTCAACCGCCATTAAACTTTGCGTAGAAGTTTGCTATAATCTGAGCTAGATTTAAATTTGATGTATGTTATAAATAAAATCAAATTTTTATCGAATACACTTAAGAAAATTACTCAAGAGTTTTTCTTGAATTTGCTTAAATTTTTTACGTTAAACTAAAATAATAATGAAATTTTATTAAATGCATCCGGAAATATAGTTTCTACTTCTCTTCTAGCGCTTTTCTTTCACAAAGCAGCAGTGAAGTTTTGATTTGAACTTTGTAAGCTGAAAATTAGAGGGTATCGTCTTCTTTTTCGGCTTGCATGAAAGACCGAATTAGATTATACAGTCAAGTTATAATAAATTTATAGCTCTTTCACAGTGTTTTTTTTAATTTTTTATAACTTATTTTTACTTTTCATTATCTTGCAAGAAGAACACCTTGTGCTGGTAATGAATAAATCTTTTAAAACCATAGTTTATTAAAATAAATTTTATAATTGCTAGAGAGCAGTTCCTTATTATTATTTAATAATTTTAAATGATTAAATAATCTAATATTTAATTGTCTATGAAGGACGGCAAAAGTTAGTTCAAAATGCTCGAAAAAGTTATTATTTTATATCTAAAAATTAAAGATTTATTATCTCTTATCTCATGGTAAATGATCTGCTGGTACTTTTTTGCCATCCAACAGCTTTTAGAATGAAAATTGTTTGCTCTAGCTTTAAAATTGCCAAAGATAAAACATGTCTACTTAGAGAAACCAAGTGCGTTTTTTATAATAACAATTATTTTCCTCTGTTTCACCTCGGGAATAAAAACATATAATCTTCTCGGCTACGCCTCAGGAGTTATGATTGTTGGTTTCTTCAGCCTTGCCTTAAAAACCAAATTGCATGTTTGGAAAAAGAGCTCATTTCACTACCTTGACGCATTAGTCTGTTTAATATATTTGATGTAAAATTATTTGTTTACAAAAAGAACTTATACATATTTTGCCAAGCAATTTTCTTTTTAATGAAAAACAAAGTATTGAAATCTGCCGGAGGCACAAAAATGTTCTAATACTTAACAACTACAAATTTTGCCGCCACAAACCATGACAGTATCTTGATCTCTCATATGATTAATTTTTTTATCTTTCTTCCTTTATTAAAATTCAGATTGTTATCTATTAAAACTCACAGATGATTTTTGGAACTGGTTGTCTATAAGAAAGCTGCTGCAAAAGCAAAACATTATAAGAACATGGTGAACCAAATTAAGAACTAAGCTTAACTATCTTAACTAACTAACTACTATTATTATTATCATTAATGTTTTATTTTAGTGACAATTTTATAAAAATTTGAGTTTAGGCCATCATAATTTGAAATTATCTTGCCTTTACCACAAAAAAACTTAATTCATGAAAAAAGTAAAATACAATAATTACTATGTATACTTTCATAGAGTTGTCTCTACATGTGTTGGAATATATATGGACGTTGAACTTATAGAAAGACTCAAGGGCGTAACTAAAACTTAATTTTACGGTTAAGGCACTAAAGATATTTTTACTTATTATTATCTATATAAACTGTAATATCTATAGATTTTAATCTATGCTACAAGGGTGGCCTAAAAACTATCACTTCCTCTCTAATTTTTTTTTTGCTTTGAAACCTACAATTTAAATAATAAAAACAAGATTTGCTTTCTTATCATAGTATCAATGAAAAAAATAAAAATAAAAACCAGGTTAAGGATTCCTCAGTAATTGTCCTCACAGCTTTGTCCTCAGAATGTCACAGTGGTGTGAAAAAATTAAAAACGTATAACTTAATCAATCTCGCTGCTTTCAACATGAGATTGGGAAGAGAACCTTGCATCTAGTGAGTAATAACTTCGGTCTCGCTACGTTCGACCTCATTAAAGAAAGTTAGCCTAACGTTTACTACAGTGGTTCCCGACCTTTGTTGTTTTGCGACTTATTTTATATTTAAGTAAAATATTTATATTGATAAAAGGATCGGAATCAAGTGGATTGGAATATAACATTACCTGTTGCATTGCGTAAGTTATACCGACTCTATCTCTAAATTCTCGTATTCTTACTTTTACAAAAGTCTTATTTTACATTCTTTAATAATTAAATTAAAATCGACATCGTATAACGATGAATGAATACATCCTATAACGATGGACATATATATATATATATATATATTATATATATATATATATATATATAATATATATATATATATATATATATATATATAAATATATTACACAACTTTTATGGATACAAGACGATACATACATCGTTATACGATGTCGAACTGCTCAAAAGAAGTTCTTAGTGTATTGTTAGTTAGTTTTGTATTATTTCTTCGTTTCGTTATTAATTATTAATATTTTGATACAATGGAAATTTGGCATGTATTTAACGAAATTCCATAATGTTTTACGATCCATGGCTACCTCGCCTTGGCCGCTCTGGGCCACTTTTTACATTGACTGTATAGTAGGATAGTAGGCTAACCAGGGTCAAGTTAATATTGTATCTTTTTGTTAAATTGAATTTACTCTTATCTATTTATATTTTATTATCAGTAATATCTGAGCTTTGCTCAGCAAATAGATAATTTATCTGACATCAATTTTGTAATTAGTTTATTGAGGACTATAAAAAAATAGAAGTTGTTAACAGTTGTAACAGCTAGAAAGTTTTTAGATGAGGTCGTTTTTGTCTACTCGTTTATACTACAGCGATTATTAAGCCATGCTTTATGGTTGATTGGGACAAGTGCTGCATAACTTAGTTCCTTGTTTCGACAAGTTGACGATCCGAAATGAAAATGTTGACTAGTTTGTTTTTACTTTTGCTTATCATTTTAGTTATTAGTTTAAATCATATCTTTTAGTTAGGAAACATCGTAACGTTATTATACTATTATTGTTTCCTGTTTATCAATGTCTAACAAATATTTATTTATTAATAACTTGCAAATTACATTGCACAGCTCTCTTAAACATTTTTAAACATATAATTGCTTTAGTAAAACAATTATATGTCTATTTAAATTAAAGCATTTTTTAACAAAGTTATTATTTCTTTATTATAAAAAATATTTCAATGATGTGAAGCTTTGTAGCCCAATCATGTAAAGCCACTTTATATTAAAAAGACCTCAATTGTAAATTGAAAGTGTCTATTTTGACCAATATGTTACTTTAAACCTCTTTTATTTTGAAACGGAACTTGATGAGACTTAGAAGATGACTATTCTGTCCTATAAGTACTTTAAGTCAAATTATATCTATGCTGTCATGATTCCACAAGTAGATACCGAGATTTAATCAATAAGAATGTTATTTTACCCTATATACCCTATGTATTAGGATTATTAAACATCAGAGCCTCGTGGACCCCCATTTTACATAAATGGTACTTCGTGGACACCTACCGTTCTTGTAACCCTCCCCCCTGTAAATCTGATACACACATATCTTTAAACTTCTAGCGATCAACGATTTATATGGCATAATGTAAAGCACCTAGAGAAGTAGCATCAAGACAAAGCTTGAGAAATTAATTTATTTTTACGAGTTGATTTTGACGATTGAAATCATCAAGGGAACCCTTCATCGACCCCAATTACCCTCAGCTGTCTACGATGAAACCAAATTAAAAAAATAATAAATAAGAATGTTATAATTCTTCACAATAAACATTCATAATTAAAATGACTAGTTTCCAAAAAAAATCTCTAAACCTTTGTCCATAAACCATTTGTTTTGTAAGCTTCAAGATAAAGGCTCTATATTTGTGAATACAACTAACAGAATCTCGGTTGTTAATATCGACACCTTATCACCTTCTTACTTTCTACTAAAAAACGTAATCATGAATATAAGCGTTTATGATACCTTGGTTAATAATTACTAGACTTTTGGTTTATAAAATTTAGTAATGGCAGAAAGCATATGAACTAAAAAGTTGATTAATTCTTCACAGATATAATAATAGTTTTTAACATTAGCTCGCGGACCCACTATAACCTTTCTACGGACTCCGGGGGTCCGCGGACCACACTTTGCGTATACCTGCCCCTATATTATTTAGCAACAGTTCTCGATAAGCATTGAACGTGTCAAATTCTGGCCTAGGCGTAGTTTTGTAGTTAAACGTTTATTCATGATTTATCAAATAGAATCTGAGCTGTAAGCATTATAACTTATTGTTAACGAATTTCGAACAGACATTACAAATGTTTATAATAACCTATGAGTCATCCAAATAAAGTGTTTATTCAAGACACATCAATTTGATTCCGATCTGCAAGCACTTAACATTATGTGTTGCTTTATAAACATTATTTTTGATCGGCTGAGACCTAAAAGATGATCATTTAGAACTAAGTCTACAGTAAAGGTTCAGTCAAGATCTAAGTAGCTTTCGAGAAGCAGCAAAAATTTCAACTTATTTTAATGTTCCACTCATCTAGTTAAGTGAATAAAAATGAATTATTATTCGTATGAATCAATTTCCACTTGAACTACTTCAAAATGCTTTCGATTCATAGCTAATTAAATTAAGAACTTTCCTTAGTTTGTTGCATTTAAATTTAGATGAAATAATTATATTTAATCTAACAATCATCATCTCAATAATATTTTAGTATTATCTTATACTATAATAAGATATAAACAAAAATTATATTGTGGGTCAAACCTTAAAATCTGGCTTCATAGACGTTAAATCTTTTTTTTAGAAATTGTCTATTTGTTATTTAAAGTTTCAAATAACTAATAATAAATGACAGGTTAAGAATTAAAATACCCTAATCCTTAAAGACATGCATGGTTTTTATGTATATATATATATATATTAATAAAACGGGGTCAAATGTATGGCCCTGGGCAACACCCTTGACAGGCATGGTGGCTCCTGCCACTAAGCATTATCCTATTTCTATATAAACGGGATTACTCAGCGTTTTAATCATTGCGTGCTTATTTTACATATTGCTTAATAAGCACTTATATCCTTACGTTTAAAAATGTTCCTTAGACAGAAAGAAAAACAAGATGCATACTACTGAACTATTTACTAAGCGTTTTAATTTTTTTTTAAATTTTATTTTTAAAAATAAAATTATTTAAAAGGAAGCATTTAAGTACATTGTACTTATTTTTTTGAGACTTTAGCTGTAGGCTTAACTATTTTGATTTTGGTTAGCAGACAAAAGAGAGCGGCGGTAAGGATGGACACGTATTATATATACAATACACATACACACACATATATATATATAATATATATATATATATATATATATATATATATATATATATATATATATATATATATATATATATATATATATATATATAATATATATATATATATATATAATATATATATATATATGTATGTGTGTGTGTGTGTGTGAATGTATGTATTGCACTGCTAGAATTGGGAACAAAAAATTAATACTACTGTAGGACTAAATATAAAAAATATAATAGAATATTATATTTATATTATTACGTATTTTATTATATCTGACGACTTGGAAAAGAATTTTACATCAAGATATTTGTATATCAGCGTATCAATTTATTCTTATATGTTGTTATTATTATTTATTATTATTACCTCGTTATATTTTTGTTTCAGTGTTATTGTTATTACATTTGTCTGATTATTGTTATTACTCTAGTATCTTGTTACGATTTAAAATTATTCTCCTTGTTCTTTTTCGCATTTTTTAACCTTTAAAGATTTGTTTCATCTGAGGTTTTAGTAGATGTAGACTTTTTATAAATAAATAAATCCGCGTTTAACCCTTATCTTTCAGCAGATAAGGGTATTCACCTTGCGGGAACTACTTTAGGTGGGTTACATCCACTATTCTTTAAGTAACAATTAAAATTGGAAAAACAAATTTTCTACAATCAGTATTCATATAAACTTACGGAGTATAGCCGAACTCTGTCTGCAAGGCATATTTAAGTAGATTTACCGCATATTTTAAGTAGATATTCTCCAAGACAGATTTTGATTTATTATAAATATGAATATTGAGCTGGTCTGACGAACAATGGTACTAGTCTTTTTTTTGGATTTTGAAATTTAACTATTTAGGAAGTTTTATGGTTTTAAACGTCCTAAATTCAAAATAATATGGAGAAATGTGTTCTTCCGCAAATGAAAATAACAAGCGCTGGAAGTAATAAGCCCCAAACCCCTTATATTTTAACCCCTCTAATTTTAAGTGTTTCCATCTGGAAACACTGTTAAAAGTATTGTGATTTCAAAAAACTCCAAAAACGGTGTCACCTGAGTTATCTGTTTCGGGTGTTCTCAAGGTCTGTCCTTAGTTTCATTATAATAAAATAATTTGTATATAAAATATAGTTTTTTTTACAAATTATTACATGCAATAAATACAAAAAAACGTAGTTTAAAAAATCAAACAAGTACTCTTGAGTTAGAATAAATAATAATTAATGCAACTTGCCTTGATAAAATAAAATTCATAAAAAAATGTAGAGTTGTATCATTAGGTTCATACAGAGAATATATAGAAAATGTTTTGACTAGTTAAAGTAGGGCTAAGATATTCTAGTCTAAGATCTCTAAGACTATTACACTGTAAGGCCAAGTGTTCAAGAGAATCAGAATAATTGTTGCAAAGAGGACATGGTTCACAACTATTTAAGGGAATTGATATCTTTTGACAGTATAGTTTGACTATGTTTTTGTTAGCAAGTCTTATTTGCGAGGCCGAGGCTATACGACGTAACTTATGAATACTAGACCTACTTTGCAAATATGGCTCGCCTTTCAGAACTGTTCTGAGTTTCTCCTGAAAATGAAATTGTTCTTTGAGTTTATAAATGGTCGAGTTAATGAGGTCCAATTTTAATAATTTTGATATAAAATGAAATTTCAATATTTTCGAAATGTACAAACATATGCTTCAAAATATGTTTTTGAACATTTTTATTTTAGGCCTTGCACAAAAACTTATATACACGAAAGTAGTAAAACTGCGCAGTTATACGACTGTTTCTCTGACTGTCTCATTTATAAAATAAGTGTCTGGAAGAAAAAACTTTTTTCCTGTCAAAAAAGATTTTTCTGCGACAATATACAATACATAAAAGAATCATTCTCTTATTAGTTTAGTATTTAAGTATATAAGTGTCCGTATAATTTTTAAAATGTGTCCGGAATCATCAGGGTTAGCCGGGTATATGAAAGTATATAAAACGAGGTTTAAACATATTAAACCAAAACTATCTCCTGTTCTAAGGATAACTATCTCCTGTTCTAAGGGATAACTATCTCCTGTTCTAAGGGATAACTATCTCCTGTTCTAAGGGATTTGTCATTAATTTAATGCTTCCCTTCGTTTTCATTTTCACGTCACATTACAAGGCCTCAACATTAGATCTAACGTAACAAATTGGACACGGGGTACTTCAGAACTTTTATCTTCAAATTGGATTCCATACGCTCATCCTCCCTGCTTCGGACTCGCTTCGCTCGCTCTCAGAATATGCTAATCGCCAAACTTATACTATAGAATGTCCTCGAACTCGCTTCCTTCGTCCTCAGATAGTAAATGCACTGAGAAAAATTTTTGGCATTTCCCAGTGGAAAAACACTGGGTCCAACAAGAAATTCTAGTGAAGCGAATGACTACTAGAAGTATCCTGAGTTAACTAAATGAAAATAGTTAAGGGCGTTTAGTAGAATTGACTAATCAATTCTGTTAAGGGTTCTTGTTGAGATAACCCATACGTTCACTGGGAAATTTAGCTAAACCAACAGTATTTTAGTTAGAATCATTGTTAAAGTAACTAAATTGTTTAGTAACCTCCACCTAAGTTTAGTTAGGTGCAATGGTAAATTTTAGTTAAAGACAGAGATTCTCAAGCATTTTCTAGTTAAGCACAACCAATTTGCAATTGCATTCTGGTTAACTTAACAAGGCATTCAAGTTACCACATCAACGTTCCTGTCCACATCAATGAAACTTCAGTTACTACAACTATATTTTCTGGCAGGCTCTACTACTGTGTATTTACCCTAATATATTTTCTGGTTGACTCAACCACTGTTGTAGTTATCCCCAATTTATTTTCTAGTTGCCTCTACTACTATTTAGTTATCATCACTATAATTTATGGTTGCCTCAACTGCTATTCTAGTAGGCTCTTTAAGAATAGCTAGTTGCCTCACTAGGTTTCTAGTAGAGGTAACTATGTTGTTTCCAGTTACCTCCACTACATTGTAGTTGCCTCTACTGTCTGTCTAGTGCCCTCTACTACTCGATTTTAGTAGTACTACACGTGCACTTAGTTATAGGATTGGCATTAATGACAATTAATTCATGTTTAATTAATAATTGAAATATCGCATTAACTAACTCACATAAACTAATGGCACCTGGTCATATTACACTCTCAGTAATCATTGTGAGTGCAACGCTAACATAGAACGAAAAAAAGTTTTAGTTATGTGAAATATGTCAATACATACATTACAATTAAAAATTGAACAAAAGTTAACCATCTGCAATGCACAACTAAGAGCACTAGATGTACCAAACTAAAAAAGTAATAGAGGTTGGACTAACAAACAGTTAAAGACATCATACAATGTGTGGTTAAAGAAAAATAACACAGGGTTAAGTGACATTAAAATGAAAAGCATTATAAAGGAAATAGTAACATTTTATTTATGTTAATTTTTTGTACAAATATTAAATATACAGTTGTTTGGACAATATTGTAGAATTGTTAACATATACAATGAATGAAATTAGGTAAATAATAAAAATAAAAGTAAAATACAATAAAAACAATTTATGATTAAGAAAGGATTTTTTTAAATTTTAAATTGTTGCTATAAATAATAAATTATACTTGTTTCTTTATTGTTATGTTAATAATTAATTTATGAATTAATTAATCATTTCATACATTAAATTAAATTATTACTTAATTAAATTAAGTAATTAAGTAAGTAAGTAAGTAATAATAAGTAAGTAAGTAAGTAATCCATGAATTATTAATTATATAATAACTTATGTAATGATATAATTTATTGTGTATTAAGCAACTATTAACATACAAAGAAAGATGTAGAGTCATTTTCTTAAGGGGATCCCGCAAAGAGTGGAGGTAAAATCACTTAAACGGAAATATCATCGGTTCTAAGCAATTTGAGAACTAAAAAACTACAAATTGTACGTTAAAAATTGTAGTTCTTAAATTGCGCCACTGTTATTTGCTCCAGAAGATTGAAACGGGTCTTAAAATGTGCAGAATAAAAATTAGAGGTAAAGTACAGTTTAGAATTTTTTATATTTTGCTTAGAAACGGAGATATTTCCATTTAAGTGATTTTACCCCCACTCTTTGCTGGATCGCCCACTGAGGATACCTCCGTGGAACCTTGTCTCCAACCAGGAGGCCAAAGTAACGTATGAAGGTTAACATCTCGGATGTTAACATTCATACGTTACTCGGATGTTAACATTCATACGTTTCATTCAACATTCATACTGTTATAGCTATAACTTTAATTAAATTGAAATGCACTAATCACACCGAGAGTTAAGCACTGTAGCTATCACTTTAATTAATTGAAATGCACTAATCACACCGAGAGTTAACACTGTAGCATCACTTTAATTAAATTGAAATGCTAATCACACCGAGAGTTAGGTACTGTAGCTATCACTTTATTAAATTGAATGCACTAATCACACGAGAGTTAAGCACTGTAGAAATTGAAATGCACTAATCACACAGAGAGTTAAGCACTGTAAAATAGCAAAGACCACGCACGAGCACGAGAGCTCGAGAAATACTGTGAGTGAGATAAAGCTTCAGTAGAGGGCCTCGGGACGCTAGAGTGGGGATATTTGTTGTACTTAACTGGGCAAACCATAGGTTTTAACTAAACGTAATGTACTCTTCAGTGGAAATTCCCTTTGACCTAACTACACTTAATCAAATCTACTAGAATCGCCCCTCAACCAGAATTTTCTGGTAGAGGTATCTAAACTCACATTACATTTGTTGTCTCCTACTAGAATTTTACTAGAATAACTCAAAGAAACGAAGAAACAAATAGAATTTTACTGGAATGACTAAAAGAAACATAAAACCAAATAAGTTTTAGATGTTTTAAAATGAGCATAATTGGAGTCCATCGTAAAGAACGAAAGAATAGAAAGTCTCTCCTCAGTTTATGATATTTATTTACAATAAAGCATAGCGCTTTCGACCTAACAAGAGGTCATCATCAGTGCTTGTTTGATGTGAGCTGCTCAAATTGGCTCGACTTGCCGATCCAGATGTTTTAAAATGAGCATAAATGGAGTCCATCGTAAAGAACGAAAGAATAAATATCATATACTGTGGAGAGACTTTCTATTCTTTCGTTCTTTACATAAATTTTAGTTATTTCCAACAGGAATGGAAAAATTAGACGATTTTACTTTGGAATATTGTATACCTTTCAAGGGATCACAATAAACTTGAAGTCTACTTAAAAACATTTAAATCTCATGAGGAAATAAGTTGAGCTTTTTTCGGAATTTAAAAGTTATCTTTTTATTGCACGTGATGAATGAACTTTTCAAAATTCGGAAGAACTACTGCGTTCACACGCGGAGTCAAATGGGGGTTGACCCCCCCTCCCCCCGGGGGGTTAAACCCCGGGTATATGACCCCATTAAAAAGGGTGGGTCGAGTTTCGAGGTTCAACCCGACCCCCTAAGGTATTCACACGATTAACCCCCGCATTTCGACTCCGCGTGTGAACGTATAGTAAACATGTAACATCAATCTTGGGGAATCAAGAAAGATTAAGAGCCAGACTTCATGTATTGTCTATTCAGTTCATATATTGTTATTCGTACATTTTTATTTCATAATTAATTAAGTACATTAATTATTAAATTATAAAATTTAAATCAGCTCATAACGCCATGCATATAACTGTAGTTAACTAAACATTCTAGTTAACTTAACCAGATACTCAGTAGCAAATGTCGAGTTCTGGCACAACTATTTTGGTGACTTGATATAACTAAATCACGTCTTGGCCATAGCTATTTAATTGTTTAACTCTACTTAAGAATGGTTGGAGAATTTATTAAGATTTCAACTAAACGCGTTTAGATAAGTCGACTTAAAAAATTGAATTAAACTAACTAGTTCGTCATTGTAAATAACAATAATACAGTTGATACAGCTAATTCCCTCTTAACTAAAATCAATTAGTTGGATCTTCTAAAAGCGTGTGGTTCGGATGGCTAGAATTAATTTAACGTAAATGAAATTCTAGTCTTAACCAATGAAAATGGTCTTAACTAATTTTTAGTTAATCGATTTCAGAATTATTTTTCTCAGTGTGCATCCGTTAGTATGACACATATATGTTAGTCTTATACATATGCGTGCTAAATCGCAATCCGATCATTTTTCCGTGTTTTATGATCTATCGAAATTTTTGTTGAGTCATTAGTGCAAGTTATAAAAAATTATTTTTCCGAATAGTACAACTATAGTGATAGATTGATTTGTATACAAAGATTTAACTCTCTAGCATAAATACACTGGGAGCTACTATGATAACAGACACACAAACACACACATACAGACAGAAAACTTTGTGAAAACCACTCAGAAGGTCTTAAAAACACCTGAAACCTGGTCTTAAAAAGGATTTTTAAGACCTTAAAGGTCTTAAAAATCCCGGTTTCGGATTTTATTTAAAAACACAATACTTTTCCTTTATACCTACGTATATATGAGGAAAAGTAAAAAGCACTTTTTATCAATAATTTTTATCAAGAACTCCAAGAAGTTAAAATATAGCTTATATTGTTAATTTTGTTGGTTGTTTTACTATTAAAAATTTATTATTGGGTTTAAATAAAAATTTAAAATTTGGTTTATCTTATAATTTTTTTTAACATTTTTTATTCCTTGATGATTTATATGCGTTATTTATATATTTTTTATTAATAAAAAATAGTAATTTAAAAAATAAATTAATTGATACTGGAAATATAATAGAAAATGAAATTAAGTGGCTACCTAAGATTCAATTCAGGAAAAAACTCTTCCTCTCCAGGCACATCCCACGCTGTCCTTTAAATAAAATTTTATTAATATGTTGCTGCAATATATATGTCATTCTACAACGAATAAACGCCGCATTATTTTATACGCTAAATTGTTTCTAAAGTAATTAAATTTTATTCTAGTATTTTAAACATGAAGGTTTTTATAAATCATATGTACGGGAAAGTATAAGAATTTATTTTTAATTATTCTTTTGATGTGTTCAAATTTGGTTATTTTATATTCTTCATTCATAAAAAAATATTTTTTGATTTTGACTTGCATCTTAAAAAAAATAAAATAGAAAATAATAAAAAACCTTTCACGTTCTCAATTATTATTTAGTTGCACAATAACTTCGACTTTTTGTTTAAAAAAGATTATTAAAACTTAAAAAATTATATTTTTAATTTTTAATAGCTACCTAAAAAAAGAACTTAAATTTTAATTGCTTTTAAGAAGTTATTATTATTATTATAGTAAAAAGCTAAAAGCTTAAAACGTTTTTAAGTTCATGTGCATTCATAAGTTAGGTTGGTTTTAATAACAATAAAGTGCCCCTCTCCCTCTTAAATAATTCTGGCGCGGTGGTCCGCATGTCGGGCGAATTTCCTTTGGATGCGAAAACTCAAACCCAGAGTACCTGGGTTCAAATCCTAGTAGGGACAATAATTTTTTATCGTTTTTTTTTACCTAATATAAGTTTACAACTAGAAATAATTCTGGCGCGGTGGTCCGCATGTCGGGCGAATTTCCTTTGGATGCGTGTTTTCGTGCTTTTTACATTATATAAGTAACAACTACTAAATAAATAATTCCGGCGCGGTGGTCCGCTGTCGGGCGAATTTCATTTAGAATGCGTGTTTCCGTGCTAAACAACCTATTTCTTGCATATGCAAGAACCATGCCCATTGCGTGGTTCCGGTTCATGCTTTAGAACCTAAGCAGTTACTCAATTGTCAAGCACTGCTCGTAACTCATTTTGTCTGTATTTTCCAAAGGAAATGCGCATAATTATCCAGTTGGTTGTACAAAACTATGCCTCTAAAATTAGAAGTACGCACTATTATTTGCACTAGTTTAAAGATTAGTTACTTATCTTTAAGCTTAGTCAGTTATCTTTAAAGGTTTAAGCGCATTTCCTTTGGAAAATACAGACAAAATGAGTTACGAGCAGTGCTTGACAATTGAGTAACTGCTTAGGTTCTAAAGCATGAACCGGAACCACGCAATGGCATGGTTCTTGCATAAGCAAGAAATAGGTTGTTTAGCACGGAAACACGCATTCTAAATGAAATTCGCCCGACAGCGGACCACCGCGCCGGAATTATTTATTTAGTAGTTGTAAACTTATATAATGTAAAAAGCACGGAAACACGCATCCAAAGGAAATTCGCCCGACATGCGGACCACCGCGCCAGAATTATTTTCTATTTGTAAACTTTTATTAGGTAAAAAACGATAAAAAATTATTGTCCCTACTTGGATTTGAACCCAGGTACTCTGGGTTTGAGTTTTCGCATCCAAAGGAAATTCGCCCGACATGCGGACCACCGCGCCAGAATTATTTTCTAGTTGTAAACTTATATTAAGTAAAAAAAACGATAAAAAATTATCGACCCTTCCAGGATGTGA
>JACMZG010001908.1:63757289-63792289 GCA_018340805.1 Microvelia longipes | reverse complement strand
TTGATATTCTGTGTCTGTTTTAGCTTTGATAATAAAATAAAATGAGGAATGTGACTTAACACATCAAAATGTCCCTAATTTATTATTTTGATCTTTATTATATGTAAAGAAAAAAACAAATAATTTTTTTATGGGAAAAATTAACAAAATATTTTTTTTATAAATAATTTTATGAAACAATTAATTTAAAACCAATAGATTTTAGATAATTGAATTGGCGCTCACCCATAAAATTTACTTTGAAAAGTTATTTCAATTTTACAATGGCCGCAAAACTTACTATATATTTTCTCAAATGAAAAATACTTTCTTTAAATTTTGCTGAAAAAGTTTTAGGTAATAAGCGCGACCATGGAATTAATAAAGTTTCTGCGATTATACCTTTATTGTATTTGTATCCATAAAGATATTATTACTAGAGGGGCCTATTCAACTGTTAGTTGAATTTTGAAACATAGAAAAAGTAACCTGACTACCTTCAACCATAATTTTAATGAAATAAACAAAACAATATTATAGAAACCTAAAGCAGAACGTTTAAAATACATATCAAAACACATACATTTTTCGGGAAGCAAAAAACAATTAATTTATTATAACCTTAAATTACTTTTGAAGAAGGTTTAATAAGGTTACACAGAGCCCTTGAAAGGCCCCAAAATGACGTTTTAGTCCTGGGCTATGCCCTATCCATTAATATATCCAGTAATCTCTATGTTTGCATCCATCAATTATATATACCAGACAGCGAGACTAAATTCTTGAAATTTTTAGCACTGGCTGGTGAGAAGGCCTATAATAAAGCCTTCATTTTCAAAACAAATCCGTAACTAAATGGGGGATTTGACAAAAAGTTGATTAATTTAAGTTTGTTCAATATTTAAGGGAAAATATTATGTGTTTTAGTTAATTGATATTTTCTTATATTCATTTCAAAAGATATGAACTCTTAAATATCATTTTCGGTACTTATTTACTTGGTTCCCAACATAAAGTTGGGACCCAAGTAAATATGGCGATATAGGGCAATTATTCACTTGGGTACCGACAATATATTTACTAAATTATATAAAAGAAATTATACAACAATCTTAATAGGGGATGTTGAAATGCAAAGGGGGTATTGTATGGGATTGAGAAGAAGGGAAAAGAAAAGATTGATAATTAAGTAAATAAGATAATATAATGCGAAAGTACCCTTGGTTCCCAACATAAAATGGGGACCCAAGTAAGTAAGTGCCATCGAAACTGAGGGATTTTAATGGAATTTAGACAGACCTCCTAGTTCCTATACCCAAATTCACTAGATTTTATTCAGATAAATTGAGGTTGGGAACCAAGTAAATAAGTGCCTCATTTTCTACCAATAAAAGTCATTTTATATGAAAAATCCTATAGTAAAGCATAGAGATATATACTAGAGGGGCCATAGCCTATCTCATTGAGTTGAGAGCCCTGAAACATCTTTTTGGGCCTCACAGGGGCTTTGTGTAACCTTATTGAAACCTCCTGCAAGAGTGATTAAGGTTAAAATAAATAAATTGTTTTTGGCTTCCCGCACTTAGCTTGTATTTTGATTTCTATTTTTAACGCTCTACTGTATAAGTTACTGAAATTTTGTACTGACTATTTAATTGTATTTATAAGCGAGGGGGCCAGGTTACTTTCTCGATGTTTCAAAATTTAACCTATGGGGCCTCTTTAGTAATAATATCTCTATGTAGTAAAGGATAGGATGTTCAGGAAATGATTTTGTGGCGGTAACTCGAAATCATAACCTTAAGGTAGAGTCTACTTGTTACCTTTGTCCAGCTGTCTTTTACCGCAACAATATGTAATACAGGTCAACATAGACCTTGACCAACTGATGTTAGAGCCGCAAAACATTTTGCCGTTATAACAGTTTAGTAGAACGGATTGGTAGAATAGAAATAGAAGAATTTTACAGTATGTTAACGGGTAATAGAGTAGATCGGTGTGGTAGAACAGAAATAGAGAATTTTACAGTATGGTAACGGGTAATCGAATAGAATAGTGTAGTAGAATGGTTGCTATAGATAACCCGTATATTGGTTTTTAGCGAATTTCCTTTGGAAAAAAATTCGCTAATGGATAGGCGTCATGGCGGAATTCGAACCTCGACCACGACACAAATCCGTTTCAGAGGTCCCTAATGACGAAAAAAAAATTTTTGCGAGACTTTTATATATATATATATAATAATATATAATATATATATATATATTAATATATATATATATATATAATATATAATATATATATATATATATATATATATATATATATATATATATATATGTATTTCTAGACACTTTCTTGTAAACACTATCTTTCGAACGATTAATATTTTTTAACCAAACTTGGTACAAAAATCAACCTTGGGGGAGACAAGAACCCTATGAAAACCAGGTTTTGTGACGTCATTAACCCGGTTTGCTGAGTCAGCGAAATTTAAAAAAAATCAGCAAAATTCAGGTTAATATTTTTGCCGCGAAAAAGGTCAATATTTAATTTTTTGAGACGCTGAATCGTATGAAACCGGTCAGAAGTCGATACGACCACTTTAAGTTACCAAAAAGTCGAAAAAACCACAAAAATTATAGAAAACCAAAATTACGGCGTTGAAAATTAAATTACGAGTAGGGTGTCGATTTCAATGTTTTTCGGGCCTCTGAGTTGAATGCCAGTGGTCCGGAGTCAATACAATCACTCAAACTCAGGTACCTGGGTTCACATCCTGGAAGGTCGATAATTTTTTATTTTTTTTTTTTTTACTTAATATAAGTTTACAACTAGAAAATAATTCTGGCGCGGTGGTCCGCATGTCGGCGAATTTTCCTTTGGCTGCGAGCTCTCAAACCCAGAGTACCTGGGTCAAATCCTAGTAGGGACAATAATTTTTATCGTTTTTTTACCTAATATAAGTTTACAACTAAAAATAATTCTGGCGCGGTGGTCCGCATGTCGGGCGAATTTCCTTTGGATGCGTGTTTCCGTGCTTTTTACATTATATAAGTTTACAACTACTACTAAATAAATAATTCCGGCGCGGTGGTCCGCTGTCGGGCGAATTCATTTAGAATGCGTGTTTCCGTGCTAAAAACCTATTTCTGCATATGCAAGAACCATGCCCATTGCGTGGTTCCGGTTCATTATAAGCAGTTACTCAATTGTCAACACTGCTCGTAACTCATTTTGTCTGTATTTTCCAAAGAAATGCGCTAAAAACCTTTAAAGATAACTACTAAGCTTAAGATAAGTAACTAAGCTTTAAACTAGTGCAAATAATAGTGCGTACTTCTAATTTTAGAGGCATAGTTTTGTACAACCAACTGGATAATTATATGCGCATTTCGTTAGGAAAATACAGACAAAATGAGTTACGAGCAGTGCTTGACAATTGAGTAACTGCTTAGGTTCTAAAGCATGAACCGGAACCACGCAATGGCATGGTCCTTGCATAAGCAAGAAATGGGTTGTTAGCACGGAAACACGCATTCTAAATGAAATTCGCCCGACAGCGGACCACCGCGCCGGAATTATTTATTTAGTAGTTGTAAACTTATATAATGTAAAAAGCATGGAAACACGCATCCAAAGGAAATTTGCCCGACATGCGGACCACCGCGCCAGAATTATTTATTTAGTAGTTGTAAACTTATATAATGTAAAAAGCACGGAAACACGCATCCAAAGGAAATTCGCCCGACATGCGGACCACCGCGCCGGAATTATTTATTTAGTAGTTGTAAACTTATATAATGTAAAAAGCACGGAAACACGCATCCAAAGGAAATTCGCCCGCCATTGGACCACCGCGCCAGAATTTTTATACTTTTAGTACTTACAGAGGTACTACCTATATGATGCTAATTTTTTTCGTTGTATTTGTTTAGGAAAAGCATACGACATAACATACGTAAGGATTTGGTTTTATTCGCCGAGGCCTGAGAGTTTTGCTATTTACAAGAAAACTTATGAAAACGATGAGTGGAAACCTTTCCAATTTTACAGGTAAATTTACTTTTTAACATTGCTTTTATTGCTTACTTGTTATTTGTATGCAGATGCCTTGGTTGGTTGAGGTGGAATAATTTAATACTACTACTACTACTTGCTACAGTTTTACCACCATTACTTACATTTAACTTCCGATGTCCCTTACTTTGCTATGTTCGTAAAATCTCATGATCCCTTTCAAAAAGTAAACCCTAAATGCCCCCTCCTAGAGTGCTAAAGCAGAGTAAAGGGTCATTATGTTGCCAATAAGAAATTCTGTCATCCAAACAACATAAGCGTACTTTTGCCTTTAAAGACAGAATCACACATCACTAGTTCTTGTGTTTCCAGAGCCAATTTCGTCTATTTATGCTTATTATGCACCCCTTTCACAAAGTTTTCAAAAACCCTATTATTTTGATACAACTACCTCAACATATTTTTGATAAGGCTCCTCACAACATACCCCCTCCCTATTCTGGGCACCCTGCCTTTTAGAATACTTTCTGCTTTGGTAGGCAACAAAATACGTAATTAAATAATCCATTTTATACATGATGAATATAAAAAAAAACCACAGACCAAAAGTAAAAACCTAAAAAAATATTAAATAAAAAAGTAAAAGGGAGTGAAATTGGATACTCGTCTTAAACCGCTGATTAATATCTCGTACTAAAAATACATTTTATATCGTAATATAGAAGAATTTATATCTGATATTATGTTATATGAGTCATAAAATAAACAAAAATATTTACAAGTACTAAATACGTTCCACGCTTGTATTCTGACTGCAAACGGAAATTTTAAGCCATTTTGTCTTATTAAGTTAATATTTGCTGATGATATTTATGTAGTAAATATTACTTTCCTCAAAGTCTAAAAGAGAAGCACTTACGTTACTTATGGCACGTCCTTGAAGGACTTGTGAACTTAAATATTTTTCACAACGTTTAACGACTATGTGAAGCCCAAGTTTTAATAGATATGCGGTGTTAGTTGCCTAACACGGCAACTTGTAAGGGTTTACTTGCCTTTAAAAATTCTGGCCGGTGGTCCGCATGTCCGGCGAATTTCCTTTGGATGCTGTGTTTCGTGCTTTTTACATTATATAAGTAACAAACTACTAAATAAATAATTCCGGCGGTGGTCCGCTGTCGGGCGAATTTCATTTAGAATACGTGTTTCCGTGCTAAACAACCCATTTCTTGCTTATGCAAGAACCATGCTCATTGCGTGGTTCCGGTTCATGCTTTAGAACCTAAGCAGTTACTCAATTGTCAAGCACTGCTCGTTAACTCATTTTGTCTGTATTTCCTAACGAAATGCGCATAATTATCCAGTTGGTTGTACAAAACTATGCCTCTAAAATTAGAAGTACGCACTATTATTTGCACTAGTTTAAAGCTTAGTTACTTATCTTTAAGCTTAGTCAGTTATCTTTAAAGGTTTTAGCGCATTTCCTTTGGTTTTTCCTGTGGTTTTTTCGACTTTTTGGTAACTTAAAAGGGTCGTATCGACTCTGACCGGTTCATTCGATTCAGCGCCCAAAATACATAGAAACGACACCCTACTAGAAATTTATTTTTTTAACGACTAGAATTTTGGTTTTCTGTAATTTACAATGGTTTTTTCGATTTTTGGCCACTTAGAGTGTTGTATCGACTTTGAACCGGTTTCATTCGATTAGCGCTCAAAAAACATAAATATTGACCTTTTTCGCAGCAAAAAATATTAACCCTGAATTTTGCCGATTTTTTGAAAATTTCGCTGACTCAGCAAACCGGGTTAATTACAAAAACCTGGTTTTCAATAGGGTTCTTGTCCTCCTGAAGGTTGATTTTGTACCAAGTTTGGTTAAAAAATATTAATCCGTTCGAAAGATAGATTACAGAAAGTCTATATATATAATACATATATATATACATATATATACATATATATATAATATATATATATATATATATTATATATATATATATAATATATATAATATATAGTTTCGCGAAACGTATTTTTTCGTCATTAGGGACCTCTGAAACGGATTTGTGTCGTGGTCCGAGGTTCGAATGCCGCCATGACGCCTATCCCATTAGGCGAATTTTCAAAGGAAATTCGCTAAAAAGGGATGTCTTCTACCAAAGCTTTGGGAGGGAATAGAGAGACGGAGTCACCCTGGATAACGGTTACATTAAGGGCAATTTAATGTTCCCTACATTTGGTGCCTAGGTTCTGTAAGTCAGGGCAACAGTTCAATATTTAATTTGGTAAACGCTTAATATAGGATGTAACTGTAACATCTATAGAGTCATATTATTAGAGGTTACCTCATCTTAATACATTTAGAAGCTTGAAACATCTTTTTGGGGCTCTCAGGAGATCAGTGTAACTTTACGTTAACCTCCTCCAAGGGAGTGTTCAGGTTACAGTAAGTCAATTGTTGTCCGTTTTTTCACACATTGTTAGTATTTTTATCTGCCTTGTAAAATTCAAGTGATGTATGATTCTAATGCGTCGATGTTGTAATATCATAAATTAGGAATCTCCTATAATTACTCTTAAGACAGATTCTTCAGCTAAGTCCAAACTTAATACATTACACTGATAAAATTTATTGTGTTTTAGTTTATGAGAAAACGATGATGCGTTGGTTAATTTTAATGACAAAGCGTTGAATACTTGTTACAACCTATTGCTCAACTGCTTTCTGTTTACTTTATATCATAAAGATAGATCTAATATCACTTAAAAAATAAATATGCTAAAAAATTCACTTTTAAGAGCACAAATAACATAATTTTTTTTTATTTCTTGATTCTTGCCATTTCTGAGGAAGTAATGAGACAAAATAAGAGGACTTCGTCCAAGAGGACGAAGGCGTTTTATGTTAAAACTCATAGACTTCCTGGACAAAGAATCCTGAAATATTTGATATAGACTATTTCGACAAAGCAACTATGTTTTGCTGGTTTAAACAAATACAAAAATATTAGGCGCTATTTTACACTAACAATAAGTTTCCTATGTTAAAGGTTATCTTGAGTGATATTTCGCTATTTTTGTAACATTTATAATCCTAGATAGAGGTTGGAGGCTGTCCTTTCCTCTCATTCATAAAACACAAATAAATCAACAATTACAGGTTTGAGTTTTGGTCAAACTTCTATTTGATTTTGGTTAGGGTTAGGTGTACATTTCTAGTACAACCAAAAAGAAAAAAGCAAATGTTTTAAGTATCAATTCTAATAACTAATTTATTGACTAACTTGTGAGTGGTTTTCGCAAACTGGTTGTCTGTCAGTATGTGTGTATGTGTCTGTTATCATCCTTGCTCCCAGTGTATTTATGCTAGAGTTTTTTTATGACGTCATTAACTCGCACTTATGACTCGACAAAAATGTCAAAAATCATAAAACAAGGAAAAATGATGCGATCGGATTGCGATTTGGCACGCATGCAGATATGTATAAGACTAACATACGTGCCTAGTTTCATCTCATTATAAGCACTAGTTTAATTATTATCGTATAGCTTATGTACGTTTTTTAAAAAATTGTAAACAAATTTGGAAATAATCCCATTGAATTGAAATTTGGTACAAGTATATCTCTTTACGTAATAAATAAGTATACTACGTTTAGTTTCAATGTACCAAGTATATCTAGGCTTTTCATTTGATTATAAAAGCAAATGAAAACATTCATTGGTACTTAATTAAGCACCATTAATCGGCGTCAATTAATAGAATGCCACCGGAATTATCTGTTTCAGGTGTTTTAAGGCCTTCTAAGAGGTTTTTTTTACAAAGTTGTCTGTGTGTGTGTGTGTGTGTGTGTGTTTGTTCGTTTGTGTGTCTGTTATCATCATATTATAGCTCCTAGTAGTGTATTTATGCTAAAGAGCCATTTATTTGTTATTATAATAATTCCTACTAATTTTTCGTATTGCTAATTGCTTTTTGCTTTGGAAAGTATTTATTGACACGCTATCGCTAGTGAATCAACAAATTTCCGCAGCAATATGATGCCACTTTTTCCGACTAGTAAAATAATCTAGTATTAAACATTTAAAACCTAACGTTTCAACTTTTATTCTCTTTTATCCTTTTAGAGTTTTGGTAAAACTTAATACAACGAACGATAATTACTGTCCGGTATCCACACATTACCTTCATTGAGTCCGTAAAGTACCTACTACGCTGGCGCTCACAAAAAATATTTTTTGCAATGCTCTGTTTTGTAATTGTATGATAACATTTCAGGAGGGGGTGTCCTCATACTTTTGTTACATCTCATCTGAATGATAGATAAAATCATAAACCATCATAGTAGAATGATAGTATTATTGCCATAAATTTAGTTATATTAAACCTACAAAGCATAATGCTTGACCAATCGTAACTCACCAATCTCCGGGTACCTAAATAACAAACAAATCCTTTCATAAAACCCTTATTTCGCCTCATAATTCAAACAATTTTCTTTACCTTTCAGTGGGTCATGCAGGGATATGTACGGGTTGGAAGATAGAGCTCACGCACTAGAAAGTGAAATAACAAGTGCCCTTTGTACATCAGAATACTCAGATATCTCTCCACTTACTGGTGGCAACATTGCTTTCTCTACCTTGGAAGGAAGAAATATAACTGCAATTTCTTTTGAAAAAAATCCGGATCTTCAGGTACTCAAATTATTACTTTTGTCAATAATTGAACGAACGTAAGTGAGTTCTTACATTTCAGAAGATTGGGACGGCGCGTAAGTTTGTATAGTTGTATGTTTGTTTTGTTGGTTGTGTTGGTGTTTGTTGTACGTGTCGCGATAACTGCCGTAAAAATTAACCGATTTTTGATAAAATTTTGTATACACAGGTAAAACTAATTATGTGTCAGAGCTGTATAGTTTTGGTAATATTCGAAAAATATTTTTCAAAATGGCGGCCAAAATGGCGTACCGGATTAAAAAAAAATTTTGAGCGAAAAAATCGTGCTGATATCGTTTAAAAGCTCTTAAAGAGTAGAAAAAGAAAATATATTTTTCATGGTCCTCACTTTTAAAATTTTTTGACTAATTTTAAAAATGGCGGACGTAAAATAAGAACTCAAAAAATTTAAAAATTATAAGACAATAACTCGATAATATATCGTTGTAAAGCTCTTGTTTTAGTTTAGAACAAAAAATGTTATTTACTAAATTCCGAAAAAAAATTCAACATGGCGGCATAATTTAATTATAATAATTAATTTTTACTAATTTTATAAAATTCTAATAAGATAAAATCTATTGTAATATACTTAAGATACTTTTTATACAAGTAAATTAAGTATATGTCAGAGCTGTATAGTTTTTGGGGTAATATTCCGAAAAATATTTCAAAATGGCAGCCAAATATGGCGGACCGGAAAAAAAATATTTGAGCAAAAAAATCGTGTTTGTATATCGTTTAAAAGCTCTTAAAGAGTAGAAAAAGAAAATATATTTTTTTCATGGTCAGCATTTCAATTTTTTTTAATAATTTAAAAATGGCGGCTTAAAATAATAAACTCAAAAAAATAAAATTTTAAAAGCGAGCCTTTTAACTATGTATTATTATAAACATACCAATCAAGCGAGCGAGAACCTTTTTTACTATGCATTAATATTAAATTAAGCAATCTAGCGAGCAAGCGAGCCTCCATTACTATGTCTTTTATAAATATACGCAATCTAGCGAGCGAAGCCGCCTTTTTTACTTTCATCAATATAATCTACCATCTAGCGAGCAAAGCGGCCTTTTTACTATGGCATTAAATATTAAATAATAAGCAATCTAGCGAGCGAAGCGAGCCTTTTTTACCATGAACATTCATATAATATTTATAATACGCAATCTAGCAGAGCGAAGCGAGCCTTTTTACTGTGTATTCAATATTATAATCTAACGCATAACTAGAACGAGCGAAGCGAGCCTTATTTTACAGTATGATTTGATATATAAATCATAAGCAATCTAGCCCGAGCGAAGCGAGCCTTCTTTACTATGCATGAATTTAAATTACGCAATTAGCCTTTTTTACTATAAATATACGCAAATCAAGCGAGCGAAGCGAGCCTTTTACTATGCATTGAATATAAAATCTAACGCAATCAAGCGAGCGAAGCGAGCCTTTTTTTATACGCATTCATATTAAATATAAGCAATCTAGCGAGCGAAGCGAGCCCTTCTTTACCTATGTATTATTATAAATATACGCAATCTAGCGGCGAAGCGAGCCTTTATTTTAAATTTTGTATTAAGCAATGTAGCGAGCGAAGCGAGCCTTCTTTAAGAATGTATCATTATAAATATAAATATATTTATCATATAAATATACGCAATGAAGCGAGCGAAGCGAGCCTTTTTTTTACTATGCATTAATTATAAAATCTACGCAATCTAGCGAGCGAAGCGAGCTATTTTTAACTTTGTATTATGTTAAATATGTAAATGTTTAAGATATCTAAACTAGCAGCGAAGCGAGCCTTTTTGAGAGTTTATACTTTAAATAGTATATAGCATTCGAATGTTTTGATAGATAAACTCATTTCGCTTGCTTAAACAAAATTGTTATTATGTATTTTTTGACGTAGCTTCTTTGGCAACGCATTTACTAGTTGTACCTGATGAGTGGTGGGGGGAAACAAATGAGTTAAACATCAAGATAAAGATCTTAATAAAGATACACTTTATCTCGTCCCTCTTGAGCTTGTTCAGATTACTTTAAGAAGTTATCGTATATCATTTAAGGAAACAGTACAGTAGACAGAATTAATACACTGCATATAGAAGATACTGTATTTATATTAAAAATCTCGACTCCCAACTGTAAGACAGCCAAACAGAAAGTGTGTCGATGAGTGTGTATGTGATGAAACTGAATAAATAAACAATATAATCGTAATTTTATTTTGTTTCATATTCGCAAAGATTGTAATATAGATTACGAATAAAACATTGTTATAAATGGCAATGTTTAATCTATAAACAGAATAACTCTGCTAATTAATACAAAATATAAATGAATCACCCGTGTTTTATCATATTTATAAATAATTTTGTTTTTCAACTAAATATAGTAGAAGTCAATAATAGTTATATATGCACCTAGTGAATAATGACCCCCTGGTCACTGTAATGATTCCTAAGGCTGAAAGCCGAAAGAAGAACATGATTTATAATCCCGAGGCCGCAAGCCGAGGGAATTATTTATTTTAATCCCGAGCTTTAGCCGATGAGGATTAATTAACAATTAGCTCCCGAGGCTTGCCGAGGGAGATAATTTGACGAGGGTTATAATAGGGCATTATTCACGTGGTGCATACAAAATTTTATCTCCAGAAGGAAAAACAATATATATGAAACAAAAAAACTGTGTTTGTTTATATATAGAATCAGTTAAAACATAATTATACTATTTTATGCAAAATTAACAAAAATAGATTGTATAATATATTATACATGCAACATAACCACATACATACATAACAAACAAATATCATAATAAACAAAAATATATAAATACCTAAATGCTCTATTTTAACCGTATTTGCTTCGTCATCTATACAAGACGGTTGAGGATTATCGGGATATCGGGAAACAATTCATCTATGTCGTTTACTATCATTTCATTATCACTTTCCATCGTAAAACAACCGCACTAAACCCTTTATGATAAATATAATATAAAATAATGCCCTTTTTAGGCCTTTCGGCCATCAGGGTATTTACCCTGCGGAACACCCTCAGGTGGGAGCATCTACTACACTCTAAAAATTAAATTAAAAGTTGGCGAAATCTTTTTTTAATACAAATACTATTCATAAAATCTAAGAGCATAGCCGGCAGCAAACCCCGGACCTCCGGTGCCCGAAAACGAACAGCCCTTTAACGATAACGCCACGAAAAAGTAAGTAACAGGAATATTACTTATTGAAAGATAAGAAAAAAAAGTAGGTATTTATCGTCAAAACAGATTTGATAAAGCTATTATTTGTTTACAGACAGTTGGGATTTAATAAATCAGTGCTGCCAACATAACTTTGTTTACTCAAAATTCTTTATGTAGATTTTTGAATCTGTAATTTTTACTACTCAATAATTAAGTTGGCTAAGCTGGATTATAACCCGGCGGGAAATAATAAATTATTTCCCACGGGTATAATGACGTCATTATTACATAAAAACAAGCCCCGAAATGTTTTGATTATTACCCTTCTGGAGATAAAAAATTTAATTCAAATTTCCATTTTAATAAAAATCATAACATTTTATTTCACGTTCTCTTACACATCTTATAAGTCTGTTTTTGATTTTTCTTTTATTTCACACTTTTAATTATTTAATTTAACATATTTATGTTACCACTGGTATTAGCAAATTTTTAAAGACATCTTGTTTTATGACTGCATTGCATCCTTACGTATTTTTAAACAATTAGTGTCCATAACTTGTGAAAATAACTTAAATTTTTCTTGAAGATTTTATAGATTATTCCGGTAATATTAATCGTTTGTTACAGATTACTCCAAATATACCTTCCTAAAATATGTGCTAAGACTGCGAAAGCTAACACTCTTCGTTATTTTCAGATTATAATATGTACTAAGAAAATATCGTATATTCTGCAATAAACACTGCAGTAAAAATAATATTTTTAGTAGCTACATGCAAATAAATACAAATATATATTTTTTTGTTTTTAACTTACTAGGATTTATAAAAAAATCGCTAAATAAATTTGGCCCTACGTAAAAATACCTATATTATATTTTTAATTTGAATATCCCGCCGTTTTATAAGATAAAAACAAAAATAGAAGATACAACTGTCGAAAACCCACATTCAAAGAATCAAGTATAAACATTTTTATTTTTTTGGAAGAAATTAACAATGTCAGGTGATCGACTTCAAAGTACCTTTGTTTATTAAACATCTTTATTTCCTAAATTCATTCATTCGCGCGAAAAATCAGCCATGCATTTTTGCGTGAACAAGGATCCGCGGGAGTGATGTTTTGCGGGAACGGAGGCGACCCCTGGAAACTACCATAAATTAGGATTGTATACCATTATAGAAGAAAATTCCTGGACAAAAGTTTTTATTTTCGATTATAATTGGTATTTATTTTTAAAGTTGACCATGCATCATAAACAATGTTATCTTATATTATTTTTACTAAATAAGTTTACGTATTGATCTTGTGATGTTCTACCGTACCATTAATATCACGCAAAAATGCTGTTAATTCCCCAAACTTTGATCACAATTTAGATCAGAATCGTGCCGAATTTGGCATATACTAAGTGCGTCTGCATCGTTGGATTTTTTTAAATGAAGAATAAAAAGTGTAAAAATATCTTACACAAAGATATTGAAAATTAGAAAATATTTCTAAAATGCTAGCACAGCCTTAAAATATGTAGTATTTTTTAGATCTCACGTTCAAGTATGAAATACAGCATTATTTTCTATTTTTTATTTATTTATTTATTTATAGTTAACGGCGTGAGCCAATATACAAAAATCAAGATACAAAAATTTACAAAATTAAGATAAAAAAATTTAAAGTATAAATTAGTAGTAAACATCAAAATGGAAAATTTAACAAGACTATAAAATAAAAATAAAATATTGCATTCAAAAAGGAGGAAAGTAAATGGGGGAAAAAGAAAAAAAAGCTATAACATCAAAGAAATAGTGATAAATGTGTGATTATGATGGTGAGAAAGATAGCAAAAATACACACAAATAATAAACGTTAAATAAAAGAATAACATAAAAGAAATATAAAATAAATAAAAGATAATAAATAATATAAAAAAGAAATATAAATATATAAATACCATAAAATAAAAATTAAAAAAAACATAAAATTCGAAAGGATTTTACTATGGATCAACACGTAAAAGAATAGTTAAACATAAGTTAAAATTATAATATAGCATATGCAACCAAAACAATTAAAAAGTATACTTTATAGAACTGAGAGAAGATGAGAAGTAACAAATGATTTGAATTTAGAAATGGAAACGGTAAATTTTAAGTCAGGAATAGAATTTGCTAGACGCATCATTCGAGATATAGGAGAATTGAAGAGGTAATTAGTTCGGAGAAAAGGAAGAGAAAATTTGTTGGTTTCTAAGATTTATAGTGTAAGGTTCGTGATGAGATATTAAAGATGAAAGAAGAGGACAATCAACAAGAGAATTAATTAAAACGATAGAGGAAAGACAGATCAAGAGAAAGCGGCGAACTGAAAGGAGAAGTGAGATGAAGAGAGATTGGATCTCAAGATAAGGGTGTTAGAACAATCAAGACCTAGACGATAACAACACATCCTAAGAAATTTTATGTAAACAGTAGCCAACTTTTCTTTATACGTAGTTTGGTGAGGAGACCAGACAGAGGAAGCGTATTCTGGACTGGGACGAACGAGAGAAACAAAAAGGTGTTTAAATGTATCAATTGAAGAAAAGTCTTTGGAAGAGCGATAAATAAAACCTAAGAGCTTGAAAGATTTATTGACTGTTTGCTGGATATGGGGGTCGAAAAAAAGTTGGTGATCAAAGAGAACACCTAAGTCATTTATTGTGGAAACACGCTCAAGAGCCTCGTTGTTGATAGAATAGTTAAACATGATTGGGGTCTTCTTTCTATAAAAGGATATAACTTTACATTTCTTAATATTTAATTTTAAACCATTTGTGCACCAGTCTGAGGAAAGAGTTAAAGAATTTTGTAGGTTATGGCAATCAAAGCAAAGTTTTGATTTTAAAGTAAAGCTTGAGATCATCTGCAAAAAGAAGGAATAAGACAGAAGGCAGGATAGAATACACATCATTTATAAAAATAATAAAGAGGAGGGGACCTAGATGAGAGCCTTGAGGGACTCCAGTAGAAGTAGGAAAAGAGAGGAAAGAAATGATTTCAATTTAACAATTTGTTTTCGACAATAAGATAAGATTCTAACCAGGAAAGAAGAAGACCACCAATACCATGAGCTTTTAATTTTAGAATAAGAAGAGGGATTTTATGAATCAAAAGCTTTAGAGTGATCAGTATGAGCCGCGTCGACCTGAAGAAATTCATCAAAAGCTTGAAGAATATAGTGTTGATAACAAAGAAGATTCGTTACAGTAGAGCGACCAGTAAGGAAACCATGTTGTTGAGGAATAATGAGAGTAGATAGAGTGGGAAATATTGCATCAGTTACTAGAGACTCAAATATTTTACCAACAATAGGAAGAAGAGCAATAGGACGATAGTTTTGCGCTGAAGATGATGATTTTCATTCTTAACTTCTTTTCGTTGCAAGTTTATCTTATTACCTATTTTTTCCTGAAAGTAGCTATTTTGTTCGTCAAACTCGGACACTTCACCCAACTAAATTTTGGAAGTTGAGTTTACTGTACTATTCTTTTACATATTTTAGTGTACTAAACTTGCAATGCATTTATAAAATGAAGGTTTAGAGGTATTTACAAAACTTCAGGCGCCCTCAAGTCTTAAATGTTGTAACTTATCGCAGAACACCATAGATGACTAACGATATTCCACACATTGTAAATCATAATAAATTTCTATATTCATGTTTTTCTTAATTTTCTTAAATTAATTGATTCATTTTGAAGACAAACCTTGATTATGCATTTTGCAGAACCACAATTCTATTTAAATTTAATCTTGCTGTAGCGCCGTACGATATTAATTCGTAGTTTATAATGGAATCAGTAAGAGCTAAGTAAACTATTCTCAACGCAAATTGGTTAATGGAACATTGTTTGATATTTTATAACAATAAATAGCTTACCTTATTTATGGTTACAAACAAAATGTGACCCCTAGCAATATAAGCAATTCAACTAGCGAAGCGAGTTTTGTTTTAATTATTTATATTTTTATGTATTCCTTACGTGATTACTTGATGCATCGCATTCCTAGTTAAAACTTTTCTACATAATGTTTTAAGAGGTGCATTACAGGTCACAAACAAGCTCTCTCCAGCCCAGGTGTCTTTCAACCCGCAGAGCACGATTTTGCCAGACTTATCAGTACTTACAGCAAAATATCTTATTTATTCGAAGTTACTTCTAAGCTTTTTCATAAAAATGTTGTGTGGTCTTGCAGGAATGGGTCACAGCCACAGACATTATGATAACACTAAACAGAATGAACACTTTTGGTGATGAAATTTTTGGTGGACCAACTGTGCTGATGTCTTATTTCTATGCTATAACTGACATATCCATTGGTGCCAGGTAATATTCTAATCATTTTTGGTTTCAGGAAAAAAACAAAATTATAAATTTGTTCCAAAAGACTTGAAGAGGGAGGGACTTGAGGGTATATTGCCGCTAAAAAACACCTAGATACAAAATGCAAAGGTTTTATTTTCCAATATAAAAGCTATTTGTTTTCTGTATTGATATTTGATCATTACTACAGCGTATCAAATCTGCGGATCTTATCCTGTGGACGACTACATTTAGCTTAATACTATTAAATACTTTGTATGAACTGAGAGTAGGAAATCCAGTCCTATATACTAGAACAAGAAACATAGAATCCAGTCAACTCTGCCCATACACTATGAAATCCCATAACTTTTTAACCAACTACTATTATTTACCATAACAATCACATTATTTTTACTTTCACTCCATTTATACTGTAGATATATAGGAAAATTATTTTGGTTGCAAAAAAGGTTATGTGTTCGTTTGAGATGAAGCACAAGCTTGAATATTTGTTATGACGTGAGGATTGGCAATTTACAGATAACAAGGAATAAGAATTGACGGCAATTTATTCTCAAAGAATACTATTAATTCTTTTGAAAATTCACGAATATTAACTTCTATATTTATAATATCAGAATATGTATAGTAAAATAGTAATATATGTGTATGGTAAAAGAACTTTTGTGTAATATTAGCTTTCATCAAATTGTGCCCTTTCAGATGCAAATGTAACGGACATGCGCGTGAGTGTGTGGATGAATATCTCCCAGAAGGTCGTAGGAAAAGTATGTAAATGTGAACATAACACTTGGGGACAAGATTGTCAGGAGTGTATGCCGTTCTTTCAGGATGCTCCGTGGAAGCGAGCTACTGATAGGGATGCTCAGGAGTGCAAACGTAAGTCAAATTTTAGGACAAATGTATGGCTAAGTTAATAACCTATTTTTATTGAACGAGCGTAAGTGCGTTCTTTCATTTAAGATTCTGGGACGGCGTGTATGTTTTTGTGTGTGTTTGTACGGAACATATAATATATACGGATAACTACCATAAAAATTAACCGATTTTAATGAAACTTGTTATAGATGTAGTAATAGATAGTCTTCTTCTTCTTCTTCTTCTTTCTTATTTTTTGTCTTTAACTTAATATGTTCGACATTACTCACTGTTGTTTAAACCATCTTTTTATTTGTTTTATTTTTTTTTTTTTTTTTTTTGGAGCCATAGGACCTCTTCTTTTAGTATTTTACATTTGAAATACGACTATCATTTGGTGGTAGAACATTAATGATAATAATATAATATTTTCCATACATACATTTTGTATAATAATAATATAGATATAGATAATGATAATACACACACATACTTTTGCAAAATATAAAAATAAGATATTGTTTTAAGGTAAATATTTATATTAGTATAAATGTTAATAATATTTTATATTGTATGAGAACAATAAATAAAATAAATAATAATAATAAATTGCATTTGTTGTATTACTATGGCTCCCCCCCCCCTGTATATTATTTATTATTAAAAAGTAAAGGAATAAGTAAAATTAAATCCTCATTTAGGCAAAAAATTATTTACTAGCTGTAATAATTACTACAAACTTTTAATTATTAAATACTATCTGTGTAATAACATACTAATTTTTTTAAACTAACTGTTTTAAATTGTATCCTCTATTACTATCTGTTTTAATTTCACTCTGTCTGAAATTAAAATAGAAAAAATAATAATAAATATTTATGTTGATATTGATATACATTTTTTTTTTTTTTAATGAAATAGAAATATTTACAAATACTTTTGTGCTTGTCACAGCCCCTTTTAACACATTAGGATTTTTTTTTAAATATTATACTTCTTTGACTTATCTTATTTTTATTTATATCAAATAATACTATATTTGTTTAAAGACTAGATTTTTGCACTCTACATTGCACTAGCTCCTAATTGAGTATTATTGACAGATTATATTAAGGTATAGGTAACTTGTTTAAAAAAAAAAAAAAAAAAAAAATTATATATATATATTATATATACATATATATACATAAAATAAAATTAAATAAATAAAGTTATAAATATACATACATACACACAAACACATACATACACATAAATATACATACATACACACACAAACTTTAAAATTAAAAAAAATAATTAAAAAAAATATATAAAACAATATTTCACATTTATTCTACTATTGTTGGGAAAAGTAATATACTTAAATACTGTTATAATGCTTCAAATTTGAAAGATTTTAATTAATCCACAAAGATCATTTAAAAAGGTTTCGTTATTTATATGTTCCTTGATGGCAGAATGCGTTGTTTGTTGATTATTGATATTATATTTCTCTCTGAAGCTTTCCCTGTCAGCTTTGATGAGTGGACAGACCGAAATAATGTGTTCCATGTCCTGAATAACTCCTAGAGTACACCTATCACACTCTTTATCTGCCAATCCAAACATATGTTTATTTCTGTTTATGTTTCCATGTCCTGATAACAATCTATTTATGGTAATTATATTTTCAATAGGGATATTCACTAGATAATACCATGATTTATTTTCCATTCCTATCAGTTGATTATACCAGAGTCCTTTACCTGCTAGCAGAGAATTGTTATAATGTTCCTTCCATTCTGATTTACTGTTGTTAATTATTTTGTTTTTAAAATCCTCTATGGTAAGTATGGATTCCTCTCTTATTACTTTTCCTGTCTTAGCTCCTTCTTTTGCTAGATTATCTACATGTTCGTTAAATTTAATACCAATATGGCTAGGTATCCACTGAAATGTGATTCTATGCCCCTTTTCTGTAATTTTGGCAATCTTGAGAGTTATTTCGTGAATTATATAATTTTTAGTTGTTTTAAAGCTTGTTGAAATATATGTGTTTATAGCATTCAATGAACTTTGGGAATCAGTTAAAAAGATGAAGTGTTTCTTAATACCTTGATATGTATCTACATATAGATATAATAAGATCTAATAGATAAGATAGATAAGATCTAATAGATAGTCTTCAGAGCTGTATAGGTTTTGGTTATAGTGGCGCCGATATTTTCAAAATGGCGACCATAATGGTGGACTATTTAAAAAAAATTAGCTATACAGTGGAGGTAAGATAATTGGTCAACGTAACGTATATCGTATTGTATATATGTATCTGTCAATGTATATATTAATTATTTATTATGTATATATTAATATTAATTGTAATGTACTGTAGCTACTTATCAAGCAAAGCGAGGACTTTTAACTGTGCATCAACAATAACCGCAATATTGCGAGCGAAGTGAGCCCTTTTTAAATGTGTAAAATCATATATACACGCGTTCAAAGCAAGCCCTTTTTTTTTTTTTTTTTACACTTTAGAAGACTAACTTGCGAATGTTTCCCAATTTACTCTATCTGGCGAGTCTATTAATAAATATTTTTATTTGATGTATTTATCTGACGTGAGTTCATGATGCAACGCATTACTAGTGTTATAACTGCATGTTTATAATATATGTACACACCGTCCTGTGTTATATACCATACTCTTTTAAAATTTCTGAATAAATTGTTGCATTTAAGGTTTCATTAATTTTATTATAATTATTTAAGGTGTATGATAAATTAGTTTCTTTAATATACGGACTTAAAGTATCGAACGGACTAATACATAATGTACTGGAATCAAATTTGTGTCCCTTTAAATTGTTAACCTGTGTTAACCAACAAATCATAACTGTATTGCCGGTTTAGCGTACTATAAGAAAATGAAGGCGTTTGTAAATACCTTCATTGTAAAAGTCAATTTTCTAGCTTGACTTTTTATTATAAACTCGACTTTAGTAGTTCAAGAAATAAAACTCTTCGAACTATATTAGCAAGAAAATGTCTTTTTAAAATTTTGTTTTATGTGTAACATCACTTATATGTTGGATGCTGCTCCATCCAACTTATCTTTTATAAGCACTCGACTTACAAAATATCAAAAAGAGAATAGGCATGTTCTTAAAAACGTTGCTCTTTTCTTGGTCATGGGACTGAAAATACCAGATTAAACAATAACACTTGCGTAACATTACAAATTTAGATTCCGCTCCAAATTTCTGCCTAAACATAATTATCTAAGACTAATATAGAATGCTTAAAAAAGGCAAGATTTTTGTTTGGTTGGCGTACTGAAAAACTAATTTTAATCTGAAATCTACGTTTTTTTATATTTTTACCTATGTAAAATTTTAACTAGCTGACGTCTGTGATGAAGAATATAGTATATTACAAAATTTCATCACCTTCAAAAACGTTTTTTATAAGCACTAGACTTAAAAAATATCTAAAAGAGAATAGGCGTATTCATAAAAACGTTGCTCTTTTTTTGGTTATGGGACTGAACATTCCATTATTTTTCCATATTATTCTAATACAAGAACTATAAAACCCCTCATACCTTGTCAAGCGGCCCATCATATCATAATAAGCTTTACCCAGGATGGCACCAAATTGTCCCCCTTTTAATATAAAAAGGGGGACAATTTATATTTCTAATATCTTTGAATGCATGAATGAATGAATGAACCATTTATTAGATCTATAGAAATACAATACAGATTATTAATAATAAATTATTACATTTTAGATCTAAATCAGCCTTAGCTGTGGTTAAATTTACGTACTTTTACGTAATTGAAATTTTAATTAACACTTGATTTAATTTAGTTTTCTATATTATTTTGCAATAAAATTATGTGGTTATATTGCATGAATTTATTAATATTTATTATATTTATCTTATTTGTTTTGTAATTATTAATGATTTATGATATGATTTAATGATATATGATATGATTAATGATATATATTTATCTTATTTGTTTTGTAATTATTAATGATTAAATGTATATTTTTAACTATTTGTTCCATTAAATTTACTTTTAATTTAAATACTATATTAATCAATTATTATTTCAATTTTTTTCTATTTTAATGTAATTTACTTGACTGTTCGAATTATTAAGCAAATGCTTTATACATCTTACTTTTTTGTATAATATTTATGTGTTATTTTCTTCGTCTTGTATTATATTTGTTATAATTTGGTTAAAGTTGATATTAGTTATGTTTTGAAGAAGTTTTTGACCATCACATGTGTCATTACTGCCTATGTTGTCAATTCCTCGGCCTTCTCTCCATGTAAATTTCTTTCCCTCTACAACCAATTCATCCCTTATTACTATTGTCTTAATTCCATTAGTTTTCATTTTTATTTCCCTTTTAATTCTTAGCAGCTTAGATGCTCTTTTCCTTGTTGCTGATATAAGATCCCTTTGGATGCTTATTTTTGTCCCTTTTAATTTTCTGCATTGTCTTAATACTAATTCAGCATCTTCAGTATTATTAAGGCAGATCTTTATTGGTTTTGTAGATTTTGTTTCACTTGACTGTGGTAAAGAAATAATATTGATAGCAATGTCCTTTTTGATTTCCAAAGATCCAGTTATAATGTGTTGAATTTGATCTTGAGGCTCATTTTCTTCACAAGTCACTCCAAACAAAATCAAATTTTTACCAAGTTGGTCATTCTGAAGTTTTTCTATGACTCTACCTTGATCAAACATGATATCTTTCATTTTGTTCATCTCATTATTTAATTTGATATTCTCCTGCATTAATATACTAATAGTTCTATGAAGGTCTTTTATGTCTGATTCTGTTGCCAATTTTTTTTCATCAAGTAATTTACTAAAAGCATCCATAAATATATCTATATTAATATTTGAGCCATTATTATTTGTTTTGGATTTATTTTTGTTTTTATTCATTTTAAAATTTAGGAATGCAAAGTCAACAGAGCTGCTATCTATCAAATGGTCCAAGAAGCAATAAAAATATCAATATTTATAAATTAATACTGAGTGGGAGATGATCAAGGTCAAAATAGAAACACAGTTTGTTTACGTGATTATAAAGAAATGATCTTTTAACAGTACAAGGGTCAAGTTTTACTTTAATTTTCAATCATATTCTTTTCTAAAATTATTTTATAATCTGTTATAAAATGAACTTACTTTTAAAATTTTCTTGTTCTAAAATAACAGTCCATAAGAATACAAATTAAAGTATCACTATGCAAAATTTCACAACTAAATAGCAAGTGTAACCAAGTGAAATAACAAATAAATTGGAAAGAGATGTTAACTCAACTACGCTTGTAACCGAACTCCTTCTAATATCTTTACAATTTCTAAATCTTTTATATAATGGATATAGAAACAATACGAGAAAGGGGAAATATTGTCAGAGCCCTAGGAGTGCATGGAGTTTATGCGCTCCAATATGGACCTTGATTTTTTATCCACCACTTTTTGGGAAAATGGACAGCTGGACAAGGGTAACCTGGAGATAACCACTGGACCTTTTGGTGAAACCTACTGATAAGAACCATTTTTTAAACAAAAGATTTTCCCTATGTATTAGCATAGAGCAACATTTGTAAGAGGTGCTTTTTAATATAATTTATAGTTTTTAAGGGTTGAATTGTTATGAAATCGAAAGTTGAAGTTCTATATTATCGGAAGAAAAGAAAACAAGTGTGGTTTGTTCGATTTTTCTGGAAAAATACGGTAGTAAAATGTGGCCTTTTTTGTGCATTTTAGACTGTTTGTTTTTTGACCTTTTTAATATAATTCATATTTTTTAAGTGTTGAAATTATATGAAATCGAAAGTTGGACATCTATATTATCGGAAGAAAAGAAAATAAGTTATTTCACTTATTTTCTTTTCTTCATCAATTTTTATCTCAATAAACAGTTTTTGCATCCTAAAACTGCCAGTAAGGCTAATTTAAGCCAGTAAGGCTGAAATGCACCACTGTATATATCATAATAGACGAATAAAGTTTGTTTATTGTAGACATTTATTTACTTATTCTTATATACCTATTTTAAAACATTGTTGGACATCGAAATATTTTGAAACTTCGATAAACGTACCTCTAAGATCAATATCGTTTCGCAATTACGAAATGCATTTCGACATTGAAAGGTTCAACAGAAAAAGGTTTCGAATGAATAAATATTCTTTGTACAAAATAAAGTAGTTAGTTGAATCCTTACAAGTACTTATTTGGTAAGACGAATGACTCGATCTCCATCTCCTCGCTAGCTATAATATAAAATAGTATTTTTATTGACTGTGAAATGTTTTGTAACCTTTTTAAAAAGTATTACGTGAAAAATAGTAGCTATTTTTATTTACAGTATTTTCTTGTGGAAACGAGTTTTTTATTCATTTTAAACTCTATTCAGGGAAGAACCGTTTTAAAATGGACGAAAATAATAAATAAAAGAAAATACTTACATGCTAAAAGTGAATATATGTTACAAAGATGCTTTGGAAAATAAATTAACCTTAATTGTAACCTTTATAGTATTCGTCGTATAATGTACTCTATTATCATAGAGTACATTATAAACAATGAAAGAAAATATCAGAATACAAACGTTATTGGAAAAGCGTTTTTAATTTAACTAGAGGCCATCATTAGTGCAAAACCTAACAACAAGAAAACAAAATATAAAAACCGTACAAACTAATTTATTAGCGATTTGCCAGTATAGTTTTGTTTTGTGGAGATACTCTTTTTCTTTCATTATTTAGTATATTTAGTTATTCATTGACTGAAGTGACTGATTCAAGGGAATTTAACATACACAGAATTCCGACTTTGCACTGCTTTTATGTGTCTATGTGGTTTCATGCATGTTAAGAGTGAGTGTCCTGGTAGGTCGAAGTGACTTTGCAGACTTGGTAATTCAAAAAAAGACAGGTGAGAAATAAACTATAGAAATAATTGAATATTGATGTTGAAACTGGACGTTGACGTTATCGATTTATTATATAACACGATATTGGAGTCTTAATAAGTCTTTTGACCTTTAAATTTTAACTGACAAGTCTATCTTGGTTATCATTTCATCAATTCATTTTTCCAACTGATATGTAACATAGAGAACATTTTTTTAAATGTAAGTGAACTTTTTATGGATGCCAAAATATGGACTATTTGATGGAACGGAATCTATATGTTACTTATAATTTGTGTTAGTGAGCGCGCGTAAGTATATTTTTAGCGGATTAATATTTTTAACCAAACTTGATACTAAAATTAATCTTAGGAAGGAAACGACCAAAGACTCTATTGAAAACCAAGTTGTTTGACTTCATTAATCCGGTATGCTGTAACAGCATGATTTTAAAAAAAAAATAATTTTAAGGTTCAAAATATTAATTTTAAAGGTCAAGAAGACCGCGAATGGGTCTTCTCGAATTTGTGTTTTTGATGCGCTGAATTGAATGATTGCGGTACTGAGTCGTTTCGATCATTCAAAGTTACCAACAAGTCAACTTTGGGGAATAACCGGAACACCTAAAATACGGAAAGTAAATTAAAGGCATCCTGGATTTTTTTAAAGGAAATGCGCTATAAATTATAGCATTAGTTTAAACTGAGCATTTTATGAGTGCGATTAATATCGCTTCGTAATATTGCTGTGTAGTGAGAATATAACCTGTAGGGTGTTGCTACAAAGCTGTGTAACTGATCACACGTGTTTAAAAATGCTCCGCAGTTATTTCTAGTTTTATAAGGATTTTTAAGTGATAAGTAATTTCTTTTGTTGTTTTGCCTTAAAGTTTTTATTGCTCCCTCAAACTTGAAAAAACACGCTGAATCAATTATAAGTAACTACAGTAAATTAATTTTTAGCAATCGAAGAATCAGCTACCGTCGATACTTGCTGTTAAGTAACAGCAAGTATCGACGGTAGCTGATTCTTCGATTGCTTCTTCAACTTGCGGTAAATATAACCTTTTTAATTTTAATTTTTAGCATTATCTCGTAAACAGGACTAAGTTTTGTTATGCAAAGCATTTCTAAGTGTTCACGTTAGAGTTAAAAATATAATATATTGTTTATGTTTTAATAGAAGTAGCAACTCCAGGCAGACGGCTTAGGCCATGCTTTATGAAATGTTTTTCAATTAATTTTATAATTGTATTATTTATTTAATTGTTAATAAACATAATTACTTACTTACTTACTTACTATAACCTGTGGAATCCATAAGCGCATTTTCTTTGGCGATCCGTAAAAATGTGTAGCAAGAAGTACTGCACAGGTTATAAGGCATAAACCGGTTGAGGAAAGGTGGAAAGGATTCATTTTGAAGAGAATTCGTCTGGATTGCGGAATTTTCTAAATTTTTTTGAAAATTATGTTTGGTACATCAGTATTTGTTATAATTGTCATGGTATTTTGATCTATCTTACTGCGCTGTAGAGGATTACAACCCCAACAATTAAGCCACATTAAATAAACAATAGATTCTTTGAATTCCCTATCATGTATAATAATGGTGCGCTCTAGAATTCCTAAACTACAGATCGTTCTTATAAGAAAACAATAAAAGGTGCTTTTACAATTAAAACAAAAGCATTTGTAAGAAATAAAAGACATAATTCTTATTCTTCCTCAGGTATAATTCTTTCGTATTACTATTTCAGAATTATAATGTACGTTGTACGTGCAACATTATTTTCAAAAACTTTGCTTAAATTAAAAAATAATAATTCATCGCTGAAATGATTTTTATTGGCTGTTGGTTGGTGGGATCAATACTTCACTTGCATTTTTATTATTTCCGATTATTAATGGACATGAATCAAAATTAAAAATTATTTGTTAACTAAGAAAGAAGTCCGGGTATCACTTTACATTTCTTATGTTTATGACCTCAGTTTGAATTATACTTCAATTTTTATTTATTTATTTGTAAACCTAGCTTAGTATTTTTCACATTATTTATTTTAATTTTGAATCCTTTAAGAATAATGTGGGGGATTGTCGGACTATAGGGTTATTGATTTGCGTATAATAGGAACTATTAATGATTAAAGATCACTGTATACTGTATTTTTCCATTTTTACTTTTCCTGATTTATATGGTAGTTATATGGGAAAGTATTGTGGTTGACACCAAATTATCTGTTACAGGTCTTTTTAAGACCTCTTGAGTAGTTTACAAAGTTGTCTGTCTGCATGTGTGTGTGGGTGTGTGTGTATTGTGAATGTGTGTGTGTGTGTGTTTGTTATCATCGTACCTCCCAGTGTATTTATGCTAGAGATTTGAAACTTTGTACAAAAATCAGCCTATAGCTCTAGTTGTACTATCCAAAAATAATGATAGGGAAATAATAACGACTCAGCAAAAATTTCGAAAAATCATAAAACGCGGATAATGTTGCGATCAATTTGTATAAAATTAACAAGTTTCTACTCCTTATCAGTATTAGTTCAATTGTTATAAAAAAAACTTGTGTACGTTTTTTAAAAAATCGTAAAATATCAGAAAATAATCCAATTGACTTGAAATTTAGAACAAGTGAGCGTTGTCAGCGGCTGGATGGGTGACCGGTGAGAATGAAACGGATGTATTTACTATAAGAGATGTTGCAACATAAATGTAACGACTTGTATAGTTTGAGGAAGAGAGAAGCTGTCCAAAGTCTGAAGGGAGGATGAGAGTAGTGACTCCGATGTAGTGAGGTAATATTCTCAGGTGCCCCGTACCCGATTTTGTTTAACATATTATTGCAATTACATTATTCTAGTTTTTATCGCATTGCCTTTGGGCCTCAAAGACCCTTTACCTTACTCGCCATGTTGCCAAAATCTACCTTACCCTTAGTTGGGTAATCAAAAAAAGTTGATTGTTGAAACTGGAAAACTTATCTGCCGTGATATATATATATATATATATATATATATATATATATATATATATATATATATATATATATATATATATATATATATATATATATATATATATATATATATATATATATATATATTATTGAGCTGAGACATGGACTATGAGCAGTGGCTCTAGTCTTTCTCAGGAAGCAAACAGGACTAGAAGATATTGTTGGGATAGTGAGCGATAGGAAATGGGGATGGGCTGGCCACATAGTGAGGACTGATGATGAAAGGTGGAGTAAAAAGCTGATACAATGGTATCCTAGAGAGTTGAAGAGAGCCAGAGGCAGACCTAAAATAAGTTGGGATGAGGAAATGAAAAGGATTTGTGGGCAGGAGACATGGCAAAGAGTAGCAAGGGACAGGAGGGAATGGGCAAGAATGACACAGGTGTATAAAAATGTTTGGTTGTAATAGTAATACTAATTTTCATAATATTAAATTATAGCTACTATGGTTTTAGTTAAGATAGTGTGTTTAATGATGTCTATTGTAATGTTTGTATGTTTCTTGTTATTAAATTATTTATAATCTTTTATTAATTATTAATCTATCTATTTCTTAATTATTAATTATTTATATATAAAACAGGTATTTAGATATAAATACACAATTATTATATTAACATATTATTTATTAAATTTGCAACACAAAATTTTAATTGTAATATAATATTAAATATCAAAATAAATAATATTAAATTTGCATGCAATTTAGTTTTATGAATAGTAGATAATTTTAGATGTTAAAAATAAAAATAAAAGAACAAAAATAATAAATAAAATAAATAAATGTCCAAATCAGTTATTAAAATATATATAATGTGTAATGTATGTAATGTATGTATAGGTATGTGTTTGTGTGTATTTGTGTATATGTATGTAAATGTGTGCATGTGTATGTAAAATGTATGTGTATGTATGTTTATGTGTGTAGGTATGTATGTATGTGTATATGTATATGTGTGTGTATGTATATATGTATGTGTGTATGTATATAGATATATGTATATGTATGTATGTGGGTGTATATATATGTACATTAGAAATTATTCCTAAAATCTTTAAGTGTATATAAATTATTATTATTAAATTATTTCAATTAGGCAGAGGAACCATTCAGTTTGTTAATAATTTTCTAACTTGTTTTAATTATAATTTTTAACGATTTTATTATTTTATTATTTATGTTAAACATTATAAACCTTTATTAGAATAATTATAAGTCTTAGATAATACCACTAGTTTATATAAAGCTATTTTAAATTGCATGTTATGATCTTTAGAAAAACAGGGCAGAGACTGAGGCCTGAAAAAAGGAGGAAACACAGGTAGCGGTGAACGAAAAAGAGAGAAACAATTTTGTAAATAGTATATAAACTGGGTCGAATAGCAACAGTGGATTTACGCAGAACCCGATTCGACTGTATTTGGCTATGGTTTTCAAGTCAGAAGTAAGGAAAAAAGATAAAATGCCAACAGAAAAAGATCACGAGATAATAGAAAAATCAAGAGACACGTAACCACGAAAAAAGATGGGGACAGCATAGCAACTAATGAAAATTAATTGCCATATAAGTACAATGAAAGATAAGAAAGTAGATTATCTTGAGAGAAACAGAAGCTATAATACAAATAAAAAGATAAGGTCAGTAGTAAGAGTAGCAAAATCGATAAAAAATAGTAAAGAAAATAATGTCAATACAAAAAAATTGATAAAGAGAGAAAAATAAATAAAAACAAATTAAGAAATTCGAAAGAAGAACGTAAATGAAAACATGTACGATATTAAACTAGAGGAAAATAAATACTCTGAAAAAAGAAATGGCAAAAAAAAAAGAATGTAGTTTTTTTCGTATATAATTGCCGGACGCTAAAAGACAAAAATAAATTATTAGAACTTTTAGAAGTTACTTGAGAAGATGGATTGGGATATTTTAGGATTATGCGAGTAAGAAGAGCAGGAGAGCATATTGTGACATTAGAAGATAATAAAGAAATCTATTGGAACGGGATGGATCTCTAGCGGCACTGGATCCTAATTAATAATAGAAATCAAAAGAATATTGTATGCTATAAATCATACAGTCATAGAGTCAAAAATCATATGAAGCTGGATCAAATGCAGAGATGGAAGAGTTTTACAGTATGTTACAGACAGCCGTAAATGAAGACTTATGTAAATATACCATAATTATGGGTGATTTCAACGCCAAAATAGGTTGCGATAGAGATAGCAAGAGTGACGCGTAGGAAATTCGGTTATGGAAATAGAAACTCTAGAGGAGAGGATTTGATTGAGTTCTCAGAAGGAAATAACTTCTACGTAATGAATAGCTTTTATAATAAACCAAATGAAAAGAAATGGACTTGGATGAGCCCAGATGGTGAATCAAAAAATGAAATAGATCTGGTAATTAGTGATAACAAAGCCATTATAAAAGATTGTTGAAGTTGAAGAAAGACTGGATATAGGAAGTGATCACAGGGCGGTAAAAGTGTTGCTGGAATTAACTAAACATAAACGTAACTGGTTAAAGAATTATAATGTAAAAAATGTGAAACTTTCTGAAGACGTTAAAAGTATCGATTATGAGAAAACCCTAAAACAAGAAATAAGTAAAATAAAAGTTCAAGAACACATGCAAGAAATAAACGAGTTTGAAAATAAATTATGCGATGCTATTTAAAAATACTACAAATAAAATAATGAACAATAAATTGAATCAAAATCAAATAATAAACTACCTAGAGATATTAAAGGTTACTAAGAAAAAGGATGAGGTTAAAAAGAAAAGATAGAGACAAAATAGAGAGGGCAGAGTTATCAAAAGTAATTAGACAAAAGATGAGAGAATGGAGTGATAAAAAGAAAGTTGATAAGTTAAATAAAGTTGTAGAGAGCGGAGGAAGTTTGCGTAATTATTGGAAATCACAGGCACTAGGAAAAGAGAAAATCACTGGGATGAAAGACAAAGATGGAAATTTAAGAAACGAAAACGGGGAAATAATAGAGATAATTGCTGGTTTTTATGAAGAACTATATACAGATAATTATGAAAATAGAAATTTAGTTTCAAAGCAAAAGAATAGGAAAGACTGATACTATCAAACACAAATAATAGTGAAATAGGAGATGAAACTGAAATACCGGAAATAACCAAAGAAGAAGTGGAAAGGGTTGTGAAAAAACTAAAAAAAAGGCAAGGCTAGTGGAAACGATGGCATATCCGGAGAAGAGATAAAAGCAGGTGGAGAGACGCTGATATTAGAACTGCAGAAATTGTTCAATTTATGCTTAAGAAGAAGAGAAGTGCCGAAGGCGTGGTATGAAGCTGAGCTGGTTTTACTTCACAAGAAAGGCGATAGATTTAATATAGAGAACTACAGGCCATTAAGTCTTTTATCTATCATGTACAAACTTTTCATGAACATCATCTCTCTAAGAATAGAAAAAGACTTAGACAGAGACATAGAGGATACACAAACAGGATTTAGGAAAAACATGTCCACTCTTGATAATATTTTTGTAGTTAAGCAATTGATTAGGCGAGCTCACGATTATAACAGTCCATTAATCTTAATTTGCGTAGATTTTAAGAAAGCCTTTGATTCAGTGCTGAAGAGTTACGTCATAAGATGCCTCAAGGAAAGCGGAATCGACGAAGCATATGTAAAGATTTTTGAGAATATTTACGAGGAGGCCACGTTAAATGTTAGAGTAGGAAAGGAGTTTAGAAAAATCAAAATTAAGAGAGGAATCAGACAGGGTGACGTGTTATCAGGGAAAATTTTCATTAGGATACTAGAGACAGTTTTCAAAAGGCTAAATTGGGAAGGGAAAGGAATTAAAATAAACGGCAGATATCTTAATATCCTAAAATTTGCCGATGATGTCATAATTGTGTCAGAGAGTTATGATGAGGCGAAAATTCTATTGAGGGAACTGATTGTAGAAGCAAAGAGAATCGGACTCGAAATAAATATTGACAAACTAAAATTATGTCAATAAATACTGAAAAAAATAAAAATGAAATAAAAGTTAATGATAATAAAATAGAGGAGGTAGATGAATACATATACTTGGGAACTCTTATAAATATCAAGGAAAGAGAGTGAAAAGGAAATAGGGAGGAGAATATGCTTAGGATGGAGGAGCTTTAACAGATACAGGTATTTGTTCAGGTCAGGTGTGAGTATGGTTTCAAAAAGAAAATTATGGAACGCCTGTATTCTACCAGTGTTACTGTATGCATGTGAAACGTGGGCTATATCAGAAAAGGTAATGAAAAAGATGAGAGTTACACAGCGCATGATGGAGAGAAGCATGTTAAAGATAAGTAGGAAGGAAAGGAAATCAAATGTTTGGATTCGGAATGAGACTGGATTAAGAGATATAGGTGAGATAATGGTAGAGAGAAAGTTTATTTGGAGCGGGCATATTGTAAGGGTAAAAGATGAGAGGTTTACAAGGGAGATGATATGTTGGTATCCGAGAGATAGGAAAAGGAAAAAAGGAAGACCGAGCGTAAGGTGGGATGAAGAGATGAGAAAGATAAGTGATATGAGTTGTACTTGGCAGAGAATAGCTTTGGAGAGAGAGGAATGGAAGAGATTGAGAAAGGTTTACTGTGATGTATATTTGTATAGGAACTAAAAATCATTTCTAATTTTAATAAAATCAAATTATAATGTTAAGTTAAAATTTATTTACTTTATTATAAGTCAGCATGTAATAAAATTAAGTAATATTGTTATTTGTTAATTTTAAAGTTATTTAATCGATAAGTACCAAAATTAAACGTTGATAATGTTATAAAATACGGGCCTTCGGCCCGTAGCCGCTACGCGGCCTCGGCGCTTCACGCCTCGTCCGTCTTCCGCAGCGTCCTAAGGCTCCACAGCAGGCTGTCAGCTTCCGCAGGCCTCCCCTGTGGCCGCTCGCGGCCACATTGTTGATTGTTTTGTATGATGTGTTGTGTTCATTACTTGTTCTTGTCTACCATGGCATCTTATGCCAAGTACCCTAGCGAATTTTCACAGCCCTCTCCATACAGGCCCGCTTCGCGGGCCTCGAGAGGCTTTCTCACAATTATTTGATTGTACTAACTTAAGATATGATTAATTTACTTTATTATGTAAAAAGTATGCCGTTATATATTAAAAACTAACAAGCATTTTATAAACAAAAAATATATGTCATATTTTTTGTTTTTTAAATAAAAATTTACGCGTTTCCGTCACTTAGAGATCATAGATAAACAATATTAACATAGATGGCTCACTCAAGATTTAAAAAAAAAATAGTTGATGGGATGGCAGGAGGCTCAAGTAGTACAGTCTAGTGGTGACAGCGTGATGAAACTGTCCACATATTTTTTGTACATGTTAGATCTGTTGTTTACTTTTATTTTATTTTACTTATACGATTGGCGAATTGCTTTGATTTTTTAAAAAAAATACTACAGCACAATTTAGTAGAGAATAGAGCAAATATATTTTCATACAGCGCTATCAAAGGACTCTAGTGATGAGACCCCCAACTTAAATCATAAACACAAAAACTTGTCAAATTGAGTGTTTCCTACTTACACTCGGGAGTGAACCCATCTATCTTTGGATTGTCTGATTGAGCTGAAAACCCGGTTCGCAATCGTTTAGATGACTTCGGACCATATAAAGACACTTCGAGCATTCTTTCGCTTTACCGGGGCCTTGCTTTGTTCGCGTGGTTTAGTTGGAAGCCATTTTTGTCCTGTCTCTCTGGACAGCAGGCTTTACCAGATGGAGCAAAGAGGTAGAGGTCCATCTTTTATACTATATCCCCACCCTCTAGCACTACTAACCCAACTGATATCGTACAAGTCTTTGACCTGGACATATACAATACAAGATTATATATATATGTATACCGATTGCGCCATTTGTGATAGTTCGATTTAAGCCTGAAAATGGTCTTAATCGATTTCAGCTAGCCGTCTACCTAAACACGAAATACCTTGTTTTTAAAGGCCATTTTCAAGTTTTCAAAAAAAAAAAATTTTTCATGACGTTCATAACTTTGATTGATGACGTCATTAATGTTTTTATAAACAATTTAGGCCTCGTTTAACCTCCTTAAACATTCTCGCGATTTGCAAAGTTTCGTTTCGAATTGAGAAAAACGCCTTCGAGAGTTATCGTTCGCCATACAGAAAGGGTAGAACTCTTACATACATATTATATATATATATATATATTTATATACTATATAATATATATATATGTATAATTATATACATATATATTATATATAGTTATATATATATATATATATATAAATATATATATAGTATATATATATTAAACTTTTTTCGGACATATATTTTTGATTATCAGGAAGCAATAGGAAACCGATTCCGCTCACTCCCACCCCAACTATCCGTCATCCGAACACCTCATAAGCGTCATTTTCATTAGGAAAATTCGTCTAAAATAAAATTAAGTTATTAAATTATACACATAACATATTATATATATGTGTATGTGTGTGTTATGTATTATTATATGTGTGTGTATGTGTGTATATGTGTATGTATAATGTATACATATGATGTGTATAAAAATGTTATATATAGCTATGTATAAGTGTGTATGGTGTGTATATGTATCTATGTTGTATGTAGATGTATGTGTGTTGAGTGTATGTAGGGAAGATCATAATATATGTAGTTTATTATAAAATATAGATACAGAGGAGATATAATATGTATATATTAAATTAAATGATATATAAATAGTGATACAATAAGAATATATAAAATATTGAGTTTATAAATTGGTTATAAGACATAAAATATAAAGGGTATTAAATATACTTATCGACTAATTTATTAATTTATTTATTACGATTAGCAGTAGTAACTCAACCCCTAGCGGGGACCTCTCGGCATTAGCCGATTATAGAATCCCATTATAAAGTTTGTATGTAATATTAAAAATATGCATGATTATTAAAGATGATATTATTATTGTAATTGATTTTATTAAAAGGTTATTTAATTTATTTATTTTTATTTTATTTTATTTAAAAGCATGTCTCTTTTGTTATTTATAATTTTTAATTTGTTATTGTCATACGTCTGAGCACATCGTAGACACTACACACTAGATCACCGAGAAGCACCGATGAGAAGCAGTCGACAGTGTCGATAGTCGCAAAACGGCAGTGAACGCTCTCAAATGACAGCTCAGAGCAGCGCAGTACACATACGCAACTCAGCGTCAACATACATTACAGAAAAACCGTCGGCCAAGAGCGTGAGGTGCCGCTAGCGCACTCCGAATCGGCAGTAAATACGCAACTCCATTAGCTACTCAATACTCACCGCGTCCGGTCAGCACCTCGACGACCTCGCGACTGATGCACGCTTAGCATGTTGTAGGGAATGCATAGAAAAAAAAAAACCTAAAAAGCTCTCAATTCAGACATGCTCCAATCTACTATTATGCCTGACGCTGCAAATAAATAGTTATTTATATATTTATTATTTATATAAATATATATATATATATATATTATATATTATATATATATATATATATATATATATATATATATATATATATATATATATATGGGTGTTGCTTCCCACTTTGTAGGAAAAAAACAAACACGTCCACGATCCTCACCACATTAGCTTATTTTCCTTAAAAATTAATTGTATTTGAAGCCCAGAATTTTTAAAAAAAGTATTTAATCGATAATAATTAATTAGTATAAATAAGTTATTTACTGGTTTAAAATTAACATTGAATAATTATTTAAAAACCTAATCAATTATAAAGCTGCATTTTAAACTTGAAAAAAAAAATTTTTGTTGAAGGACTTATAAGTGTTCAAAGCACGGTGC
>JACMZG010001908.1:63669191-63756289 GCA_018340805.1 Microvelia longipes | reverse complement strand
TTTATAGAAAATGAAGAAACAAGGTAAGAAGGAAAATTTAATTCGATTTTCAACAGACAAATTTTTTTACTGACACCTACAAACATATTTATAGCAGTTGTATGATTTTGGTCAACTTTAATGAACAAATACAAAACATTTAGTACGTTCACACGTATTCTATCTGCGATCGTATTCAGTAAAACGCCCTAGTTAAATACGGTTAAATACGCTTGTAAAAACCATGCGGAGGGAAATCAGTCGGATAACGGCTTAGTACCAAGGAGTAAAATAAATAACTTTTTGGCTAGTACCAGAGAGATAGATTTAAAAGATCGATCCCCCAAAAACGCTAAAATACCTTTAGAGGCGCATCGTATTTTTGGACATATAACCTTCCTTGACGGAAACTATTTATTTCAGCTTAAATTTCTTAAAATATCGCTTGTTTTTCCATTTAATGACATTTGAAAATATCATTTTTTTAGAGTAACTTTATAATTAAAGTAAATCACGGATTAAATTAAATATATTCCTTGTTTAAAACTTCATTAAATAACCTAAGTGAACCTTGCACAATAAAAGACCGATGTTTGGCGGGATCAGTGATCAGAGTCATCTAAATCGATCAACTTAACATGTACGGTGGCTAGAACTGGTCGTATTAAATTAGTGTAGTATACGATTATCTGTTAAAATAAACTGTTTTATAGTTTGTAATTACCTGGTAAAAATTGTTAAAGTTTAATAGTTGAAAAAAAAAACTTTTTAAAAAATTGAAAAATAACGATGACTACTGTTTGAACACAATCAATAAACTGTACATTAAAAATAAAAGGGCATTAAAAGGAGCAGCATTCACTGACACGCCAAAGCGGGCCCAAACAAGCAAAACAATTATTTAAAGTCTTTGCATATGCCGAATCATAAAATGTAACACGCCATCATACAGCCATTCATAAATTAATTTTGAAGTAATAAAGTAATTTATTATAAATTTGGCATATAAATTTGACTGAAAATGCAGAAGCTGTAAACTTAGTTGAAGTTTATTTGATCCAGAGTTATTATTACCAATATTAGTAATTGTAAAATTAGTCATATAGTAATATATATTAATAGTATGCCAGAAATTAATATTATATAATTAAGGCTGAGCTACGAGCCAAGTTTATCAGAAACACCGTCCTTGATATGTCAATCCAATTTAGCCATCATTAATTGAGACATAACTCATATTACATTTATCGAATCATAGAAAAAGAAACCTAAACTTATATTGGTTTTATCTTATTTAAAAACTTGTTATTCAAGTGTTTTAGAAAAGAAATGGCGATATGATTATTATTAATGCTATACAAGAGATGACAAAACTCAGTAATGAAGTTGTTCAAAGAAATCTTAATCTGAGAAGGCGACAAAACAGATATTGGGAGGTCTTGACTGGGCATCACATGCTCCGTCACATACTCGTACTTGAAACCACCTCCTCTAGTATAGATAAGATATAAGATAACATTAAAAGTTAAACTCATAGTCATAATATATACAAGATGTTATCACTAATTAACTAGATGCGTTTGAAGAGTGGAAACAAACATTCAAATATTAAAATAGATTTTTTTTGTTAAAATAAACATTAAATAACACATTATTAACAATAATAACACAATAGCTTTATAATAATAAAAAACTACGAAGTCTCTCCACAAAATAAAACTTTATTGTCAAAGCGCTTTCAACCTACAAAGAGGCCATCATCAGTGCAAAACCTAAAACAAGTACAACATAATGAAAACCCAAAATAAAATTATGTGAAAAAACAAACATCATTTTAACATCTCAATGGTAATCACTTTACATTTACACTACTTAGATTACTTATTTACTTTGTATCATAATTGTTTTTTTTTAAATTATTTTTATTTTGGTTTTTTATTCTGTTGTATTTGTTTGTGTAGGTTTTGCACGATGATGGCTCTCTTTGTAAGGTTGAAAGCCCTTTGCCAATAAAGTTTTATTTTGTGGAGAGACTTCGTAGTTTTCATTATTTGTAATGGACTCTATTCACGCTCACTCTAACCATACAATAGCTTTAGTTCTAATTCTCGAACGGTAACCAAATGAATGAATTTAACTCTCTATACTCAAAAGGGAACTCTATCCTCACTTATATTATGAACCCTGGCTGCAGAATACCTCATCACAGAAGTGTCCGTCTTTAGACGAGGAAAGCGTCCCTTCCTTGTGGCTGTGCCCCTCAATAATAGTATAAATTCCTCAATAATTACTATGGCGCATGAACTAAAGCATTTTTGTACAAATTTCTTCAGCTTTTTGAGCTCCCTTGATTTGATACTTTTTTGTCTTCTATTTTCGATTCGATTCACATTCCTCTTTTATTAGATTATAAACTAACTACATTCTAAATAAAAAAAACATAAGTTGAGGAGTTTCAAGTTATTAAAATTAAACAGTTTCTCTCCACTAATGATCATCATTAGTAGAGAGACCCTGTTTTATTTCATTACACTTTAAATAGTTCAAGACAAATAATTGATTAGAGATCCAGAATTTCAAATCAATTATTGTGACAGACTTGACTTCATTATTTAGGTTATAGCAAAACAATTTAGTAAGGGAGAAGCACACCACAAGAAATCACCCAACTAAACACAGGCAGGTAGATTTAGTTATGGCTTTATAAACCATAGCCTATGCTTAGGGTGAAAAAGAAATCTATTTATTAAGGCTACAAACACCACTCAAGTCACACTGACAGTTAAAGAAACCCAATACGGGTTGGAATAACACTAAGTTGATAATAATCTTGTCATTTGAGAATTCGTCAAGACTTCGTGAGCCCACCCTTTCAAAACATGATTTATCATTATTTGTCGAAAATTATGATGTCACTTCACAGGTTTATAAATATAAAAATGTAAAAACTAGTTTAGTAACAATTCTAGGATCTAGATTGCTCGAGCAGATTGCATAAAATAAAAGAGTTCAGAAGGCAAAATGTACTATTTATTTAAAAATAGTTCTTTCGCATCTAAAGCCAATTAAATGATTCTTCATGCTTTAAAATAATAGTTTACTTCTGGAACCGTCTAAATCTTCGTTAGAGTCACAGATTGGATTTTTTAGCGAATTTTCAATAATGAAAATGACGCTTATGAGGCGGATGACGGAAGTTGAGGGTGGCAGTGAGCCGAATCGGTTCCTATTGGCTTCCTGGATAACAAAAATATATGTCCGAAAAAATTTTATATATATTATATATATATATATATATATTATATATATATATATATATATATATATAGATATGTATAATATAATATATATGTATGTAAGAGATTCTACCCTTTTCGTATGGCGAACGATAACTCTCGAAGGCGTTCTCAAATTGAAACGAAACTTTGCAAATCGGAGATGTTGAGGAGGTTACGAGGCCTATTGTTTATAAAAAAATTATGACGTCATCAATCAAAGTTATGACGTCATCAATCAAAGTTATGACGTCAAGAAAAAAAAAAATTTTTTGAAACTTGAAATGGCTTTAAAACAAGGTATTTCGTGTTTAGGTAGACGGCTAGCTGAATCGATTAAGACCGATTTTCAGCTCATCGAACCATCACAAATGGCGCAATCGGTAATACATATATATAATCTTGTATATATGTATACGTCCGGTCAAAGACTTTAGCGATATCTTTGGGTTTAGTAGTGCTAGAGGGTGGGGATATAGTATAAAAGATGGACTCTACCTCTTGCTCTATCTGGTAAGCCTGCTGTCCCAGAGAAACAGGACAAAAATGGCTTCCACTAAACCACGCCGAGCAAAGCAGGCCCGTAAAGCGGAAGAACCTCGAAGTAGTCTTTATATGGTCGAAGTCATTCTAAAACTATTGCGACCGGTTTCAGCTCAATCGACAATCCTAAGTGACGAAAACGGTATTTTTAATTTTAAAAAATCATGAATATTTTTTTTTAACCTAAGGTTATACTCAAATAAACAATTTGTTTACAAAAAAAATTTGACATTTTTCTTTAAATTGTATAAACAATCATAAATGTTGTGTAAGAGTTAATGCCCTTTTGTATGGTGGACGATACTAACTGATGAAAGATGAAACTATAATCTTTTCTTACCCTTTGTACAGGTTACTCCAACAGTTGCAACGTGTGGATTTATTCTTGTATTCTTTATACCTCTATAAAAATAGTTAGTTATGTATTTAAATATACTTATTATTTTTTTATATTGCTTGTTAACTGTAATATTATTGCTTACTATTAATAATAGAGGATTAATAAAATCAAATATGTGAGAAAGCCTCTCAGGCCCGCGAAGCGGGCCTGTGAAACGAGGCTATGAAAATTCGCTAAATACGTGGCAAAATGCCATGTAACAAGAAACGATAATGAAACCATACATAAACAAAACAACAACAATGTGGCCGCAAAGCGGCACTGGGAGGCCCCCGGGCCGCGAAGCGGCCCGGTGGGCCGATGCCGCGGAGCGGACGAGGCGCGAAGCGCCGAGACCGCGTAGCGGCTACGGGCCGAAGGCCTGTATTTATTAGTTGACAGGTCGTAAAAAAAATGGAAGGATTTTTATTTATTGTTTGGACTTCCCTTAATCGTATCAGCAAATATCAATTTAGATTTTTACCGAAACATCAACTGCTAGTATTTTAACAGACCAAAATTTTCTATACGACTCAACGAAACATCAAACCTAATTTAACAGCTAAATATTTTATTCAATTCAAATATTCTTTTAATATGTTATTAAAAGCATTCCAAAGAAAAATCTTAGGAATTTTCTTTGGGGTCAAGATTGGAATCCAGGCCTCTGAATTTGAATAATTTGTGTACACGAATTATTCAAACTCCTTCGTGTACACGAATAAAATCCGAACTAGTTATTTTTGCTCAGAGCCCCTAAAAATATTGAAAACGACGCCCTTCTCGACATTTGTTGCTCACCTTTCACATTTTAATTTTAATATTTCTGGTTATTTACTACCGTTTCTTCGATTTTTTGGTAACTTTGAGTGGTTGCATTAACACACCCAAAAAACATTGATGATGACACCGAACTCGAAAATTATTTTTTATTGACCGTTATTTCTGTTTCCTGTTATATACCACGGTTTCTTCCATTTTTGTCACTTCGAGTGGTTGTACAGACTCTGGACCGGTTATATTCGATTCTGCAACCTAAAAAACATGAATGGGGACTTCTTCCCGGCGAAATGTTTTAAACTTGGTTTTTACGGATTTTTAAAAATTTTACTGACTCAATGAGGTAGTTCCTTATAAAATACAATATATCAATATTGTAAAATCAATATTTTACAATGCTGGTTTATTGATTTTACATTGATTTGATAGAATATTGATTTTATTATATTGATTTTGTACGTTGTAAGTTTGATTAAAAAATATTTATCCGTTCGAAAGATGACAAACCCTAATACGGATCCATGACGCCTATCCTATTAGCAAATATTTTCCAAAGAAAATTCGTTAATATCATTTGATACTACCGAGTTTTGCAAAACATGCGAATACTTTACACAGTATAATTGTGCGAGAGACACCTAGGAAATGTAACAAGCAAAATACAATGCCACATCTAGGAACTGTTCCATCATTCGACATTCGTCATCATTGATGGCTTGACATGATGTCATGTCCCACTCTGTTTCGTTACGTCTAACTAATCAGGGCGCCGGCAGAGCCTGATCTCACTCTGACCCTCAATAAGTATTTACAACAGACGAGCGGTGCTCTCTTAAATAACTTTCTATTATATTCGTTGGATTTAATTGAAGGTCAGAGTGAGTTCAGGCTCCGTCGGCGCCTTGATGAGTTAGACGTAACGAAACAGAGTGGGTCATGACATAATGTCGAGCCATCAATGATGCGAATGTCGAATGATGGAAAAGTTCCCAGATGTAGCATTGTCTTTTTGCCTTGGTGTCTCCCGCACAATTATTTTGTGTCAAAATTCGTTAAAACAAAAAGTTACGAACTTGAGATTTGGATTAAACAGAGTTCTTAAACATTTCTATCTTTAAGTTGTTATAAACAGATTTGAGAGCTATATCAATTTAGCCAAAACAGAAATAATTTTTTAGCTGAGGAATCTAGAAAAACTGACATTTACTGAAAACCCGAGGATTGTACTAAAGGGATCTATGGTGTACATATGTTCAACTAAGGACACATATGTCACAAACGTGGTTTAGGTTTTGTTATGGCGGTCCCATGGGTAAGGGTACTCTTAACAAAAAGTATGACTTGCCTAGCACGTATCAGTATGCCTTGCCTAGCACGTATCAGTTATTATATGTTTCAATCATATTCTATCATCAAGCAAATACATATCGGCTTTGAACCTTATATCATATGTACCACTGAATTAATAAGAGTGTCCCTATTTCTCTTTTTATTTTTTTTACTTTATTCTTAAATATATTTTTTATATTTAAAACAAACATGTTTATAGTAAATATCCAATGCCAATATTTCATTTGAATTATACGTTTCAGGTTATTTTAAGACCTGACAAGTTTTCACCACAACAACACACATGTAATATATTATATTTATATATATATATATATATATATATATAATATATATATAAATATATCACATGCCACCTTCAGTGGCATGTAATTTTGTAACTTCTGACCCAGAGATAATAAAACCTATCATATTATGATTTTATAACGCATGTATTGTTAGAGTGCCTATAAACTAACTCAGCTTGATTTCAGGTGTCCCTATTTCTCTTTTTATTTTTTTTACTTTATTCTTAAATATATTTTTTATATTTAAAACAAACATGTTATAGTAACATCCAATGCCAATATTTCATTTGAATTATACGTTTTAGGTTATTTTAAGACCTGACAAGTTTTCACCACACACACTGTATATATATATATATAATATATATATATATATATATATATATATATATATATATATTATATATATATTATATATATATATATATATATATATATATATATATATATATATACATGCCACCCTTCAGTGGCATGTAATTTTGTAACTTCTGACCCAGAGATAATAAAACCTATCATATTATGATTTTATAACGCATGTATTGTTAGAGTGCCTATAAACTAACTCAGCTTGATTTCAGACAAAATTTAAATCTACGAACACCTACTGCAGCAAAATTAAGTTAAAACTTAAGTTAAATCGATTGAGGTTAATTGCGTACATTAGCTTTAACTTGGAGTACAACTTTGAGTTACTTACTGTCTATCGTAAAATGAAATTTCTAATTATAAAATATATGGAACTAAGATTCCATACCTCATATTTTAAAGTCTATAAAACACGGACCTTTCGGCCGCTTTATTTTTGAGCGGTAGTATCTCGATGTGGATGAAGGTTGGGGGTCGTCCGGATCTTGTTTTGATAGACTAAAAACCATTTTAGCCACAAACAGATTTTTTATCCAAGTTTCTTATATGTTTTTGCTTGCCCGTACGACAATTATCCTTTCGCAACAAATGTACAAGTACCAGAGTAACTTTCAACGTCAGAAAAACCTCCTCTTCTGAAGAAAATTTGCTAAAAATTTCAAAACTGACAGGACATCGTTGAAATTAAAAATAATTGAAAACTATATACAAAGCAATTGTAAATCATTTAAAATTTATGTAATCGTAAAAAAATATTTGAATACACGTTAACTCGATAAGTCAATAACTAATAAAAGGAATTATTCATATTACTTAAGTCTAGAAAAATATCTTATAAGTCTGGAGTTGCACTACGTCAATATCCAAATCAGTAATTTTAAATACCCAATAAAAAATTAATTTTCCGTTAATATTTTGTTTTATTTAAATTTTTTTGGCAAACCTGTTTTTTATCTCTCTTTTAAGTATCAAATTTTTGGTGGACATATATATAATCTATAGACAGACAAAAGAAACTCATAATTATGTTCAAGTTAACTTGTCTATTACTTATAATAACTTAATTATAATAATTAACATTTTTAAGTTAAAATGAGAGCTACATAATTTTTAAAATAAAAAAGAAGTACCGTTAAAGCATCGCATAACTTTAACTGACTTCTTTACTTATTATTAACTTATTTTTTTATTATTTGAGGCTGGTATGGATATAAATATTTAAGTAAATATTTATCCAGATTATCCATTTACATTCCCTCCCAATAACTTATAATGTCGCTAACAGAGCGACAGCATAAGTTAATGGGAATAACATAAGTCAGCATAATGCGACAGAATAAGTCAGCGAATGTAACCTGTCACATTTAACCAAAAACGCGGGAGTCAAATGTATCTGACTAATTGAAGTGATTTCTTATGGTTAAGCAACCGTATTTACTTATTATTGAGTCACGATGCTTGCTAAGCAATTCAATTTTTCTTTGACGCAATAGCCAGTTTTTTCCGTAAATATTTTTTTTATTTTATCTCCAGCCGGGAGAAACATATAAAATCCCTTATACACAAGAAGAAAGCGAATTTGACCAAATATGAGACGTCCGAGACTCAAAGTAAATACTTTTATATAATTATATATTATACGATTAATGAAGACTGCAGTTCTATAGTCTACATTAATCGTAAATATAAAAATTATATAGAATATCAAACCAAGAAAACTTACACTTTTACAAAGTAAATACGGTTGAAAAAAATTAAAATGTTTTTATTTATTTTGCAACTACATTTATTAATTTAAAGAAACACTGTTACTAACTATGTTGCCATCTGTGGATTGTTACGTTTACCCACATTCATAGTTCAATTTGTTTGCTTCTTATGAAACGCGTTTAATTACGTAAGGCATAAGTATGTTTGTTATACGTATGTAAGTTTTACAGTTACTCTATAAGTTTGAATTATGTGCATCCTTAAAAATATTTATTTGCCTTATAAAATGTTTTATTACGTCAATAAATCGGCGCCCCTATAGATATTATGTGTCCTGGTACAACTGATGCCCTGCATTCCCTCTAAGTTTTGCCAATCTACAACAAAATATTTCTTTTACTTTCCGGTTAGCGTGAATAAATATCCATGATTCAACTTCTGAAAAAGAAGAAATGAAGAAGATGCAGAAAAACCTCGTTTACTGCAGAGATCATTGATGATTTATTTGAATACCATTTAATAATATATATTATATATATATATATATATATATATATATATATATATATATATATATATATATATATATATAATATTATATATATATATTATATATATATTATGATATATATATAGTGTTTGTATTGTGTTTGCCACATACTACATTATATGTTTGGAAAACCATTTTTTGTCTGATCACGGACCTCTGAAACGGATTGTATATATATATATATATATATATATATATATATTATATATATATATATATATATATATATATGCATATATATAGTGTTTGTATGTACACGTGTTATGCACATACATACATATATAGTGTTTGGAAAACAATTTTTGTCTTATCACGGACCTCTGTAACGATTGTATATATATATATATATATATATATATATATATATATATATTATATATATATATATATATATATATATATATGGTATATATATATATATATATATATATATATATATATATATATATATATATATATATATAATATACAGTGTGTGTATGTATTTACAAAATCTTTTTTTATTTTACACGTAATCATTTTAATAACTAAATTAAAGTATTTTAAAACTTGTTCGGAAGTATTATTTTAGATGATTACAGGTTTGAATCTAAATTTCGTAGTATTTATTTTTTGACTTAAGGTATTATAATTAAGTTGTTAGCATTAGATTAATGTAGTGGATCTTGAATTAATTAGAGAAGCTAAATAAATTACATTTATAAATAATAAAATGTTTGGTGGAGTTGTCTATCTTTGAGGATGTATTGTATATACGTCTTCAGGAATAATTTTAAAAGAATAAATTGTGTGCGGGGTACCTGGTAACTTTTCTTCGCCTTTTTGATTCGCTACGCTATTTATCACCACTTTGGACCAGTTTAGCTCATCTTCAGAATATAACAATTACCAAATTTATATTGCAGTGCGTCTATCGACTTACGTCGCCCGTCCTTAGCCTGTAATAACATCCGTTTTATTCCCGGCGGTCACCCATCCAGGTACTGACCTCGCTCGTTGCTGCTTAACTTTTATAATCAAATAAAAATCGTGAATATACTTGCCGTCTTGAAAAGAAACTTAGCATACTGATTTGTTACGCAAAGGGAAACATTTGAACCGATTTTTTTAAAAACATTTACAAGTAATTAGATAAAGATTGAATAAATGCTAATAATGAGATGAAACGTGCCACTTATGTTGGTCTTAAATATGAATACATGCATGTTAAACTTTAAATCGATAACTAAATTTTTCACGTTTAATGAATTTTCAAAAATTTTGCCGAGTCAATAGTGCCGGTTAATGACGTCATAAAAAAAATCTATTTTTCGGACAGCAGAACTAGATGTAAAGATTAATTTTACACCAAGTTTTATCTCTCTTGCATAAACTAAACACACTCGCAGTGACGATAATAACAGACTCACACAACTTTGTAAAAACTACTTAGGTCTTAAAAACATCTGATAATAATACATCTGAACTAACATCTGATAATTCATGTGGTATCCCGGTTTCGTATTTTTTCGAATGATACAAATTAGATAAATTTAATAAAGTTATTTTGAGTGTACTGTACAAGTTATATTTTCAGTGACTATTTTCAAGATACAAAAAAGTTTGTTTAACAGTTGTTTAAAATACTCCAGTTAAATTGGTGCAAAACACTCTGAGAAATTTTTTAGAAAAACTCTGTAAGATAGTAGATTAAAGAAAAACAGTGTTCTGTTTATTATGTAGTTGCTGAGATTCTATTTATTTGTTTAAACTCACATGGCACGCCTAACATTACGGTGTTATATAAATCCTCTTCTACACCTTACTAGGTTTAAAATGTAAACATTTTGAAATATAAGCTACTATGACGCCACGAGAACAAATATGTAGTATATTTTGGCTTCAAACCCTCAAGTGCATAGACTTTATGCATTGATTCTATGATGTATTAAGATTTTATGTTGTAAATCTTCAATCTCTCAAGACTTTATGCATTGATTCTACAATGTATTAAGATTTTATGTTGTAAATCTTCAATCCCTCAAGACTTTATGCAATGATTTATTGGGATTTTAGGTAGTAAATCTTCAATCCCTCAAGACTTTAAGCATTGATTCTATGATGTCTATGATGTATTGAGATGTTATGTTGTAAATCTTCTATCCCTCAAGCGCAGAGACTCTTTGCATTGCTTCTACGATGTAATGAGATTTTATTTTGTAGATCTTCAATCCCTCATTTCTTACCTCCTCTTTGATCTACTCCCTATTAGTAGAAATAATTTCATTTTTTACTTTTCCTCGTCTTCTTATGAATTCGTAGGAATAAAGGAATATCTTTTAAATTCGAAACCAAAATAACATCAAAATCATCCGTAAAGGCATTATTTGTTCCGAGTGGTTTTTAGAGCTATTTAAGGTAATTTTAGTCCAAAAAGACTAATTTAAATTAACCACATTACACCTCACCATATATGGGAATGGTTATTAGTACTAGAGATATTTAAATTTAAAATGCGAGCCGTTTTATATGATTTCTTAAAAAAGTATGACTTTTCGTTTAAACAATAAAGTTCGACCGTATTTAAACCTTATGTTATACGATCCGTTTATTATGTACCCGTTGTACTGGTTCGTTTATTCCAGGTTTGCCAACAGAGTAGACGTCAAATCTAAGGTGTAATGTAGGGATAGGAAAACTTCAGAGGCCCTCGGATCCCAATTAAATGGTACTTGGCTACTAACACTCTGTTTCTAACGTTATACAATCAGGGCTCGCGAAGCAGCTCAAAAATTTCTAACATGAAAAATAATAATATATTTGATGAAGCTGTTAGTTTGATTACATCAACCTGCACTAGATTAAACAGTTTATAATCAACCAATTCGCTATGATAAACTGAAATGAAATGATTTACAGTAAAATCTTATAACTTTTATGGTTTCCTAATAAAATGCGATAACTTGGACAAAAACCAATTACTTTTACAACCTTCATTTTGTCTGATTTCATAGCGTATGTTATTAAAATTTCCTAAATAGTATTTCACACACTTTGCACATGAGAGTGCCTTGGAGATAATTTCAACCAGAATATAGGAGTAAAGAAATTATGTAATTGTAAAGAACTATATTAAGATTTGCCATTTTCAGTATATTCCGAAGTTCGTGTTCCTAATGTCTAAGTCAACAACAGTCAATAAATAATTTTAAAGCACATATTTTTATATTGTTTGAAGACTTGTTTAACTTAGTCCATCTTTACTAAACTCCTTACTTTATGCTTTATGTTATTCTGACTTGACAAACGTGGATAGTATCAACTTAAAATGGACTTTTAAGTTTCAAGTTAACTTTTAAAATATTGCACACACAAGAAACATATTAAGTAAACAGTTTTGTGACGACTTTTAAAAATAAAGGCGTAGTAAGCACATAAGAACTGTTATAGTGTCGGTTTTCTATTTTCCAACTGCCTCATTTAAAAGCTACCTTTTTAACGATGTTCATTTGTTTTTTCTCTATTTTTGGCTGCTATTACAGGTTGTTATGTTAGTTTGTTATTATAAATTAGTACCACTTACAAAGCAATACGCCTTCGGCGTTTTGGCTGCCGTAGGTGTTTTAGATTGTCCTATTAACTGTCTTATTACCGAATTTCCAAATGTATTAGTCAAGAACCGTGATTTGTTTACACACAATTATGTATGTAAAACAGTAAAATCAAAACTAATGCTTAATATGTTGAAGTTGACAATGGGCAGCTTTTAGATCAAATAAAATATTCATGTTTTTTACTTTTTTTTGTGGATTTATTGTAATTCTACAGTGCATGTTTAACATTAAAATAACGAAAATGACTTCATCATTGTAAATAAGAGTAATTTTAGATTGCTTGTTATCAAACTGCAAAGAAGTTGAGCAGAGACTGGCCATAGATATCGAGGACGGCACCGCCCCCGGGGCCCCTAAGCTAACAATAAACTTAATAAAACAACCAGGTACAGAGTACAGGGTACCTCGAAACTTTTCCTCTCTCTATCGAGTCCTTCAAAATCGTCAAATTTATATTGCAACGTTCACTGACTTGCTTCGTTATGTCAGACAACCTTTTACCGACTTTTTATTATGAAAATTACGCTAATGAGGGTGTTCGGATTATGAAAGTTGAAGAGGGGGGGGGTCGAATTCGTTTGGCTTCCTGGATACCAAAAATACTTGCCGAAAAAAATGCACTTATATATATATGTATATATTTACACATATTACATGACATTTTGCTATTTATTAGTTAATTTTCATCGCCTCGCCTCATAGGGCCGCACCGCAGGCCTCCTCTATCTATGCTCCAAAATTAGGTACCAGAAGACATTCGCATAAAGGCAAGCGAAGCTAGCTCTAAAATATTATGTTATATTTATAAAGCTATGCCGTAAACTTAAATACTGATAAAGAAACATATAAAGACGGTCGAAGCGAGTCCTAGAGTATTATATTATATATTTAATGTAGGTTTTAAAAATTAAGTACCCTTAAAAAATCACATAGATGCCAGCAATGCGTGCCCTAGAATATCAAGTTTTATCTCTAATCTATGCTGACAAAAAAACACAAAGGTGAGCGTAGAATACTGTTAATTTTTAATCTGCGCTCGAAATGAGGTACTCAAAAAACGCTTTTTTAACCTTTAAAGGGTATAAATTATAAATAAATAATATTTTTGTCATAATCTGAGAAACCCTTATGATTAATGCAAAGCAAGCACTGTGACGGATTTTTTTTTCAATACGTCTTGAAAGCTTGAGGTTTGTTTGAAAACATAATTCCACAATTCTATTGGTTAGTTTTGGCTCATAACAAACAAATGAAAAGTATCTATTCGTTAAACCTCGTTGTATGAGCCATTATATATTTTATGACGTCAAACTTCCACAGTATAAGGATGTAAATAAAAGTCAATCCACAAATAAATTTCTACCAATGTAATGATGACAAAACCGGCTTTCAACCTAATACAGGTCATCCTCAGTGCCGGTGAGAAGAAGCTAATTTTTCCTCTTGAGATTTGAGTCTGCATCCAGTCTCAAATCTTGTAACAAGACTCAAGAGGAAAAATTAGCTTCTTCTCACCGGCACTGAGGATGACCTGTATTAGGTTGCAAGCCGGTTTTGTCATCTTTACATTGGTTGAAATTTATTTGTGGATAGACTTTTATTTACATCCTTATGGTATAAAATCCACTAGCGCTTATAATTTAAATATTCCACAGTATGTGTAAACGCAAATTTTTCAACAGGTAATAATACTAGTGTTTTATAAAATCAGTTTAATAAGAAACCTAAATGGTCTGTAGATATTGCTGAGACCCCCTAGGGATATAAAATTGGAAAGTAATTAAAAAATATTAAAACTTTTATAATCTTGTTACTAAAAGATTTATGTGACATTAATTACCTCATATAGAAACTTATTTTTAATAACCTGCCTTTTTACCTAAGCAAATTTTCATTATAAATTTACATTGATTGAGTTAAAAAGAGCAGCGACGAATAAATCAATTTTTTAAATCGATCTAACGTTAAATACCAAAATTTAATTGACGAAATAATTTTGTTATAAAATTTATTTTGGCATGTCAATTAGAATGAAAAAGTAAATTCTTAGGCTTATATTAATAAAATTTAATATTTAGTACACGATAAATTTTAATTTGCCTGAGCGTGGTCAAGTTTTGAAAAATTCTCTAATTAAAGACAAAGTATACTTAAAGATTAGTATATTTTGTCTTTAATTAGTGAATTTTTCAAAACTTGACATCGCTCAACGGAGTTCATCGTCGGTCTTGCAAATTAAAATTAAATTTATTGTTTCTTAAACATTAAATTACTATTAGCCTAAGATTTTACTTTCTTATTAATTTTTTTTTTGAAGGAACATTTTTTTTAATTTTCATTTAGATAAAGGATAAGTTTTCAGCACCATTGATTACTTGAAAAACGATAAAGGGAAAGACATTGGAATAAACCTATTGGAGCCTCCATATTTGATTAAAAATCTCAAGATTAGTTCAATCCAGTGAATAGATATGTGGACGGATACAAATATGTTAATACCACAGGGGAAGCATAAATCCAAAATTGATTAGTTACCGTCTTCAGAAAAATCTGAAGACCAATCAAAATCAATCCTCCTCTTCCCTTCCACTTTTGTTATAAACCTTATAAACCTTCAATATTTAGATTGTTATGTTTAAAACAATCTTATGTATCTTAGGTATTATTTATTATGAATATTTGCTATAATGGTATACAGCTAAAAATTATAAATAAGAATACTTAACTTGAGCCCTAAAACATTTATATAACACTACTGGAAAAAGATTTAATAAAAATATGATGGTTAGTCTGGAGTCCAGAAATAGTCTTCCATCACGCTGTCTTGTCTGAGGGCCAATTTCTTTAACACCTTATTACTATGTTTTTTTCTCTCATCCAGTCTTCATAGTCTGGTATTTATTTTATTTAGCTAAATTTTGTTTATTTAACTAATTATTACATTCTTGGAATATAACTTCATTCTTGATATCATTGGTAGGATTTGTGACATATATATATATATATATATATATATATATATATATATATATATATATATATATATATATATATGCAGTGTGCAATCCAGTGTGTAATAATCCTATCATTAGAAAATTAGGTTTGTTTACTATTTTTTATAATATAGAGGAATAAGATGAACAAGTAACTTTACCAAAGTGTGTTCGGGTTTATGGTATGACTGAAATTGTCAAAAGACAAAAATTTTAGCTGCTAGGGCTATTTTTAGTAGAGGAGGTTGTGCCCAAGCTGATAAGAGTTGATAACTTCCGAATGCGTTTGGTTTGTTTACATCAAATTGTTATCATCTTCTTATTAACATCTTGGGTTGCGCCAATGTTGCCTGTCATTCAGTACGTTCACACAGAATTCTTAATGCAATATCTAAATATGGTTATGAACGCTGTAGGAACCATGTGGAGGAAATTCAGTCAGGTACACTAGAACTAGGGAGATGGAATCTAAATCGATCCTCCGATATGCTGTATGTACCTTCTCGTCAAACTATTATTTCACTTAAATATTAATGTTTTTAATATTTATAAAATCCCTGATCACAAAACAAAAAATACTTTTTTCTGAAACTTATGAATATATGTATGATATTATATATGAATATATAACATCATAATATGGGATCTTTGTAACAGATTTTGGCCATATGCAGTTCAAATGCCATGCCCCTTATTCCATAAGCGAATCTTTTCCATACGAAATTCGCTAAAATTATAAACACAAAATAAATCATGACTATGCAAATTTTGTATCAAACAATTTCTTAAATTTTGTATATATATGATTTTTTAACAGGTTTAAATGTCCACGCACAAACATACAGACACCATTATTTTTTATTTTTGGATATCTATTGACATTTTTAAAAATAATAGAAAAACCACTTTATAAAGTGGATTTTACATTTTTATCTATTTCAATGCTTTTTCCACCTCTTAGGAGGTAGGAATGCAAAACTTGTATTGTATTTGATAATAATTATTATGGTTGGTTGGTAATTTATTACTTTAGAACATACCATATTTATGGATAAGACCTTAAGTTTTCGGAACTAAAAATTGGTCTTCAATTTTGAAATTATGACTCAGAGTAGAATGTTTGAGACTTTAATAGCCTATAATGTTACATAATAAGATGATAGCGCTATATGATCATAAGCGGTTGTTTGTAAAACTGTAACGTATGGTAATAAGGTACGTGCTTTGTCACCCACTCAATTTCAGCTGCTATTTACATTATTTACGTTAGATCACAAATTTATTTTCTTCTAATTTTTAGAAAATGTTTTTAGTGAATTTCCAAAGTAAAAATGAGCTTATGATGTTTTTAATATCTTATGCGATAAGGACTTTGAAAGGATATTTGATAAATAAATAGCATAAATCATTTAATTATTGAATAGAGATATTATTACTATACAAATAAGATCCTGTACCTTCATCTTGGTTAGCCTACTATTCCAGTCATTATTACAATAAATGGTCCCGAAGGGGTCATTCTTCGGGACCATTTATAGTAATTCTTCTTGGGAGCGACATGCAGGTCCCTGTTTAAGCTTAGCTTTATTTAATACATAGAGATATTATTACTATAGAGGCCCTATAGGTCAAGTTTTGAGGCCAAACATCGAAAAATTAACCTGACCACCTTCGCTTATAAATATAATCAAATAATTAGTACAAATTATAATAACAAATAAAGTAAAGCGTTAAAAATACAAATCAAAACACAAACAATGTGCGGGAAACCGAAATAAATGTATTAATTATAACCTTAACTCACTCTTGAAGGAGGTTTCAATAAGGTTACACAGAGCCCCTGAGATCAATGTATTTAGATAGGCTATGCGCCCTCTAGTATATAATACTATGGATTATTGTATTTAATTTATTTGAAGGAAAATGATGAAAAGTGTAAAAAATTTATTCATCACTAGTTCAACAATCATTGTTTACATTGTTTTGCAAGATATGAGAAAATTTGATATTATTAAATTTATCAAATTATTGTTAATTTTCATGACTTTAAAATAATGCTGCGCTGAAATAAAATAAAGAACCCTAAACTAAAAGTACTGGATTCGCGATATTCACACATTGAATGCGTTAAGAAGTTGAATATTTTGTTCTGCATAGCACTGGGGTCATACATTTTATTTATATATCTTAATTTACAATTTAAATAAGCACAAAAGAAAGGAGTGATGTTTGATCAGACAGAGAGATAAAGGTCTTGAAACCGATAAACTATTTTTATTTTCTTTTCCAAAGTCGCCTCAAGCTAAATTTTATTCATAACGCACTTCACTCTGATTTGCTTATCTTCTATGCTTGATATATGTTTTTATGGAATATTGATGAAACGTATATGCTTAGTGGTTCAAGGGAAGATCAATATGAGAAGAGGTCATTTGTGATAATCATGTAGCAAGTTAGTCACACTGTCTCTGTCTTTCTATTAAAGAGACAATCTTATTTTCTATATCTCCTAATTTCTATTAAAAATTTAGGAGATAATCCTACTCTGCTAACTTTTTATGGTTAGGAAGAGTTGTTTATTTCCTTTTTCATAGGTGTTTTTAATACTTTTACCTTAGCCAAGCCAAGCTTGCTCAAGAAAAGTTCAAGTTTATCAAGCCTAGTTCGCACATGATCAAGTTTTAGCAAGTTCAAGAGTTCTAAAGGAGGGTTGAAATGCCCATTGGAGGAGGAATGGTCCAAGGGTCTAAGGAGTTTGTCTTGACACCTCAACTAAATACAGAGATACTTAACTATTGTAGTATAATTCTCTTTGGCTAAATAGAAATCCATATTCCGGTCGGAGTTGGACTGTATCTGTTTCATTAGTGTCTTTATAGTGTTCTGCAATCGTCAGGGATTTATAGTAATTGAGCTCCCAATTTAGTAAGCAACCTACTAAAATAAGGTTTAAACTTAAACTTCTGTACTGCAGTTGTAGTGAATTAACACGTTCTAAAAACTATGTATGTCTAGAGGGGACATAGCCTATCTCATTACATTGAGAGGCCTGAAACATCTTTTTGGGTCTCTCAGGGGCTTTGTGTAACCTTATTAAAACCTCCTCTAAAGAGTGAGTTAAGGTTATAATATGTTAATTGTTTATTTGATTATATTTATAGTTAAAGGTGTTAGGTTACTTTTTCGTTGTTTCATAACACAACCAATAGGGCGCCTCTGGTAATGTATCTGTATTATTTAAAACGATGTATTATTCATACACTTTTGCATAAAATGTATTTATAAAGCAACCACTATCGCTACCAGGACATTGTGGCAGCTGGCTGAGCAGACCAGGACCCAGTTCCATTATTTCAACATAGGAGACTGTAGTAGGTATTCCTCGCTGTACAGTAGAAACAACTCTAAAAGACGCTATGCTTGGAAACTTAAGAAACGTGATCTTTCACTCTACTGAGATAAGATCTACAAACGATAAGTCCTCCTTATCGAAGAACCGAGTAAAAAGCTTACCAGGTCAATTTTAGCCCTAAAAGAAGTACCGGTTGCTCAATAGCTTGGTTTTAATACGGGTCATTGGCGGTTTAACCGCTACCTACACTGACGGGAATAGCATATACTAGTAGTAGTAATAGTATTATATTACTAGAATACTACTAGTAGTATTATGCAGACTATGTGAGGACTGTATTATTATATATTTATCATATAATATTATTATTATTATATAATATAATATTTATTTAATATTATATCATTTAATACAGCTTTATTTCCCCAAATTTTACAATATAAATAATTATAATAACAGTTATCATTTCTAATATACTTTTACCAAATTCCCAAAGGGAAAATAAGCTTATGAGATTATTTGTAACCTGAATGATTTATATAAGTCATGGTCATTTATCAGGCTGCTAAAAATAATTTTATTTATATTGAAAATTATTCCAGTAAATTGATTTGATTATTAACTGTTAAATCTGATTATGGTTGATGAAATTTAATAAAAATTAAATTAAATTTAATTTTCAAGCTCTTTCGTGTTGTAAAAATAGAGCAGCTTCGCGAGCCTATACAAATGTATAGGCTCGCGAATTGTTTTATTAGATAAGCTTATCTCATAAGCTTATCCCAAAATTTTTATTTTTTAACGTTATATAAATATATAACGTTAAAAAATAAAAATTTTGGGATAAGAACAATTTATTGAATTTATTAATTGGGGGGGGGGATAACGAGAGGGACAGGGGTCTGGCAAGTACCATTAATCTATAACAGGAGTTGGGGGTCCGCGGGGCTATAAAGTGTGCGGTGCGTATTTCTTGTCTGGTCTAACTTATATGTCACTTAATAGACTGTAATTACAGGAAATATCCGCCTTCATAGCAGTGCACAATAGAACCTGCTTTACCCTAGGGTACCTGTCACTACTATTGTACTTGTCAGGGTGCCTGCCTGACCTAACAACAATTCTAACAAATATTTATGACTATCCATTATAAATTATTTCTTTCAGAGAGTAAATAATGTTCACACGAGAAGGAAGTAGCCAGTGTGAGATGTTTTATCAAAAGTTTCTAGTAAAAATAATAATTTTTCCATCAGTAATATTAAAGACAACAAATTAAATCTATTTTATACTTATTTTAAGAATATACCAAATATTTTGTAGACAGCAAAGGAAAAAATTTTAAAACTTAAATGCGCTATGTAAGAGTTTAAGCTCGCCGTATAACTCCCCCTCCCCTATCATAAGTTTAAATAAACATATAAGTATCAGCAATAAAAACATCTACCCAGTGGAATAAGACCCTGCCAAAAAAGTATAAATAAATAAAAAACTCTGTAAAGTTTTACGTCCTTGTTTATTTTCAACAATCAAGTTGATGTGCTCATTTATTTTACTATCGATATGTATTGACGCATAATAAAACAACATAACATGATAGAGATGAGTGTCCTTTAGTATTTCCTGCCTAAAAACTAGAAAATAATGTTGAGATAAACCTTTTATCAGTAAGAATGATATGATTGGAGGCTGTTTGTTCAGAGCATCAACCCCTCCTTTAAAATGATAACATTCCCTTATCTAAACTAGTTCGTACATGAAGAAAAATGTATTACCCAGAACAAAATTATACAAATTATGTTTTAAGAGATATAGGAAGTGAGCCAGAACTTTTTATAATTTACTATTTTACTCTAGCTTTTGTTTATGTACCTCAAGTTAGAATGCACCATTAACCGATCGAGCTAACATTTAATTCTCAAAATTTTAGGATACTTTTGAGATTTTCCATGCAACTATTGCTTACAGACAAAAGATAAACTATTTCTTGAGTCGACGAACAAACATTCCTCTATAAAGACCCACATGGTATAAATTAGGAAAAGTATAATTCGCCAAAAGAGTTGAAAACATTAAATTTGATGAAAAGAATATAAAACACTTAAATTTAAAATAATGGCCGTGTTTTTTTAGAAATAGAAGTTTAGTAAGTTGTAATTAGAGTATGAATATATCACATTATTGTATTGCTCTTATGCAGTAAAACGTCAAGTTATAATGGATAAAAACAAATATTTCTACAAAATATGGATATAATTTAACTATCGCACCAATAAATATATATTTTTGCCGATAACTTTTGCACAAAAAATTAAAGAGCCATCAAATTTCTTTTAATGGATATATGCCATACGTTGAAAACTAGAAGTGAATGTTTAAGTTAATTTCGATGGCTCAGAAAAGTAAGTTAACGTAGTCTAAAAATATTATCTTTCAAGAAGTACAATTAGACCTAGAGTCTGATTTTGCTGTCAAGTCTCAACTCCTTAGCCTAGAGAGAATTATGCGGGACACAGACACCATAGCTATATGAAAACGAAAACTACTCAGAAATTCATTTAAGTGCCTGAAACGGAAGATTTCAATGGAATCATGGTTGCGAATTTTAAGGTAAACACAGGTAAAAAAAAAATCCTACATAACGACGGTAGTAGTGGTAGTAGTAGTAGTAGTAGTAGTAGTAGTAGTAGGTGAGAAAAAGTCTCGCAAATCCTATTTGTTTGTGAAAAGGGACCTCTGGAACATATTTTGAACACACTCCAGGCTCCCGACTCCCACCAAGCCACTCATTCTACAGGCGATTTCTTTCAAAGGATATTTGCTAAAATGGGAATATCAATATATATTCAACATTGATAACCTCCCAATGTAGCCAGATGAGTTCAGTTACATACTGAGGTCTGGTTAGATTCAGGACCCTTTAACTACTATGTGCTAGCACTAGAAATAATTATTATAAGCATATTTATTTTGATATTTCCAGGCTTCTTTCGAGTATTTAAAATGACTCTATGGACTTTCCCTAAGATGTTATAATTTTTCCTCTTATAGAACTCGTTCACCAAGTTTCGTTTGAATCTTTTCAGCAGTTTCAATTAAATTAAATCGTTCAGCTTCAAGAAGAGTATCTTCTAACACGAATAATAAAAAATAACTACTAATATGACAAAATTGACACAGGACAGCAATAACAACCATGTGACCGCGTTGAGTAGCAAAGTAGTTTCAGAAAGGCGCTGAGTCCGCAGTTAGCTACTTAAATTCGTTGAAAAGTAAGCGACTGACAAAATCAGGACCTATCACCATAATTAAAAACCTTAATAATTTACCTTTGGTTTTCCATTTGGATAATAGCAATCTACACTAGACGTATAAGAAGCACTATCATATTGATTTCTACCTATAGATATTTCTATTAATTCTAATATAAACAAAACAAACAAGTTAAACTTCATGGTTTAAGTTAAACCGGTACGATCGTATACGAACTCTACCGAACTAACCCGACACCATTGGTACCCGCACTCCACGATGTTCAACGAAAAACTGAACATACAACTCCGTCTACTCTCATTCACAAAAAATACTTCCTCCCCACTCAACTTGTGAAGTCTATAAACCATTCAATAAAATTCGCAGGAAGGGAATAACATATGTCAATCGTTAAAACCCAAATCCACAAGGTTAATGTTACAGCATTATCTATTTTATATTAATTTCATTAAGATTAACATTACGTATTTTTAATAAAGAGTAATGAGTGGTCCAATACTTTTGTTTAAAAATAATATAAATTATTTATATAAACTTATGGCGTTACAGCATTCTTAAATTAACTAATTAAATACTTATCTGCTTTTTGTCAGAATTTCAAACACAGATTCTAAGGCCAAAATATTGTATCTTACTTACCTTGCCTTATACATGCAATATTTTTGGAGACAAAATCGAGAAGTGAAAACTGTTTTTAATTATGTGTTACTTCTTATCAGTTCTCACCTATATACTACCGTTGTAGTCCAAGAGCCAGGCCTAGAAAATGTGGCTCATTTTTTACTTCTTCGAACCATATTTTTCTGAAGATGTACCTTAAATTATGAAGGAATAGCATAGTCTGCCTATCCAGAGTGGAGCCTTTCATATGAATATGCGCTCGCTCAAAATATTGGAAAATCGCATAAATTCCAGTTTTCTTGTAACAAGTGGTTCCTTCTTGGCCGTGTGCAAAAAATGAAGAGAACTTTTCTTAAAGCTGATAAAATTTTCTATAAAACGAGTGTTTTTTCGTCAAAGTCGGATAAATACAACTAAAGTTATGACATTTGTTAAATTGCCCAAAAAATGCACAAAAAGTCAATACTTTTCCAAAGGAATTCGCTGACTTTGCATAAATAAATCATTTTTTCTGTGTTGTTGAAAGAGCCATAACTTTGGCTGCAGTCATTCGATTTTTATGATTAAACCCTCGTTTGATAAAACATTTTATCGCCTTTAAAAAACGTTCTCTTCATGTTTTGCACACGACCCACAGGGAACCACTTATTTCAAGAAAACTGAAATCTGTGCGATTTTCTAAAATGTTGACCATGTGCAATCATATGAAGGGCTCCACTCTGGATATATGTTTTTTCTTCATAATTAAAGGTATATTTTCAGAAATGTTAGGTTTTTTTTGTGTAGTACAAAATGAGTGACATTAGTTCAGGTCCGGCTCTAGGACTATTGGTATTTATATAGAAATACTCATGTAAAGTAGGTCCTTATGCAGAACCAATACTCTGTCTCTGTATACTGTAAACTCTAAGAGATTTCACCTGAACTAAGCGTTTTAGGATTTTTTAGGCCGTGAGATAATGATTTTTAGCAGGGACAAGTATGTTTCTGAGACATGAATAACTCCGTGCAAATTCATGGTAAAGAGTTTAAACTTTATGGTAGGCTTATATGTTGCTCTAGTTGTGCTGTCCAGAAAATATTTATTTAATTTCATGGACCGGCATTAATGACTCAGCAAATATTTCAAAATTCATAAAAAGCGTAAAAATGTTCGATTCATTTCAAATTTAGCACGCATGTAGCCATGCACAAAACCAACACATGGGCCATTTTTCATCTCATTATCAGCATCCGCGAAGTGGCCTCCAGCGCTGACGCCACGAAGTGGCCAAGTAGCCGAAGGCCTCTTGTTTCTAAGTCGCTAAAAATTATTAACATATTAAATATTTTCAAGCTTAAAATATATAAATTTATTCATTTATAATAATTATTACCAATATACCCTAAGGTAGAGCTTAAAGAGCTCCTAGGCACTAATGTTTTAAAGTACTTAAAATATTCTTAATTTCTTATTTTTACCAGAATCTAAGGTCTTCAAAGTCCCTATTTATTTTACTTGGACTTTTAAGGCCCCATAGGAAAGACTAGGGCCAAAAAGGACCCCAGCATAGTAGGTTAAAATGTAATACACGACAAGGATCGAAGAATTTCGGCTCTCATATTACCTCCCTCGGCCTTACGGTCTCGTGTGATAATGAAGTTTTCACCAGCGGCTAAAAACTCTAACATAAGGCTCACATAAGGCTTCGCCTTATGAGAAAACTTGGCCTTGAGCTGTAAAACTTTCTTTTCCCCCTTGCTGTATAAATAACTATTAAATAATAATAATATCATAATAAATTATAATAATAACAAATTGTAAATAAAATGACCCGCTGTCACCTTTAAACAACGCCGAGAGGTGAGAATACCAAGAAAATAAATAATAATAAAATTTAAAAAATACATTTTTCCTTTTTTTCGCCTTATTATTTGTGAAATAGTTCACGCCGTAACTCATATATAAATAACTTTAATAAATTATGATTACCTATGAAGGACAACAAATTTAATTTAACTATAAGTTTATAAAAATTATAACTATGATAGAAATTAAAACGTTACTAAAAATGCTGCAAAATACTATGGTGCTTCAATATTTATACTACATTGTTTAAACAGATTTAAATAAATTTTTCTTCGACCGTGATGGCTAACAAACTAAGTAATATTGAAGTTTAAAAACTTTCAAAACGTAAAAAATTGAAAGTTATAAATTAATTAAATAGAGGTACATGGCCTTTGGGCGCCCTTCAATAAAGCACTATGCACATGTTTAAGTTTAAGAAACTTTATAATGTTCTACTTTAAACCTTCAAAAATGCAACCATCAACAATAACTTTTTTATGTCAAAATTTATAACGCGAATAGTTTGGTTGATAACCTAACATATGTAGGGTATTATTTAAATAAATAAATAAATAATTGGTTTATTTACACAAAAACTAAGTTACAAAAAAAAAAAATGGTAAAAAAAAATCCGTCAAAGTGCTTGCTTTGCAAGCATTATAAGGGTTTCTCAGATATTTGCATAAATATAATTTATTAATACTATACAATCACACTTATACTTAATATTCTACGCCTCGCTTCAATAGCCTATATGTTAGTATTTGTCGATACCTATTGTTAGGAAAAAATAAATAAGTTATAACAAAATATTCCAGCTGGCTACGCATGCGTTTCTGTTATCAGAAATCAGTACCTAATTTAGAATCTACACAAAAATATATAAGTGCTCGTATTGCTCGTTTCATTTGTATGTATGTTATTTGCAAATTTCGCAGAGTAAACATATAATTTTACCAATTTCACTAGGGCTCATTCTCGCCTATATGTGTCTGTTGGCACTGATTTTAGGAAAAATAATTATAATACAACATAAAATTTGAGTAAACATCTGCTTGTTTAGTACTAGCCAATTTCAAACTATAGAATCAATTTTACATAACAATCTAGAGCTCGCTTCCCTCGCCTATATATATTTGTTTGTCGATACCTAATTTTTTGAAAATTTAAAACACAGAACAAATTTAAGGCTCGCTTCACTCGCCTTTATGTGCTTGGTTGTCAATATCTACCTGAAGAGGAACATTTAAAACAAGGCATAAAATTAAAGGCTCGCTTCAATTTTCAACCTCATTTTATAGCATAGAGTAAAGACAAAACATAATATTCTAGGGCTCGCTTCGCTCGCCTTGAGGTGCTTGTTTGGTTACTAACAAATTTTAAACTATAGAATCAAACTTTTACATAACAATCTAGGGCTCGCTCGCTCGCTTATAGAAGTTTGTTTGTGTCGATACCTAAATTTAGAAAAAAAATTAAAACATAAAATAAGATTCAAGGGCTCGCTTCGCTCGCCTTTATGTTGCTATTTGTCAATATCTACTTTAAAGAAACATTTAAACAAGGCATCAAATCATGGCTTGTTCGCTCGCCTTGTGTATATGTTTTATCAGTTCTTCTTAAGAGTATAAAATAATAAAAAATAACCATGCAATACTAGGGCTCGCTTCCTCGCCTTTATGTGCTTGTTTGTCAATATCTATTATAAGAGAAACATTTTAAACAAGGCATGAAAATAATGGGCTCGCTTCGCTCGCTTTTTTGTTTATGTTTATCAGTACCTTCTTAAGAGTATAAAATAAAAATAACCATGCAATACTAGGGCCGCTTCGCTCGCCTTTTTGTGCTTGTTGGTCAATATCTACTTTAAGAGAAACATTTTTAAACAAGGCATAAAAATCATGGACTCGCTTCGCTCGCCTTTTTGTATATGTTTATAGTACCTTCTTAAGAGTATAAAATAATAAAAATAACCATGCAATACTAGGGCTCGCTACGCTCGCCTTTATGTGCTTGTTTGTCAATATCTATTTTAAGAGAAACATTTAAAACAAGGTATGAAAATAATGGGCTCGCTTCGCTCGCCTTTTTGTGCTTGTTTGTCAATATCTACTTTAAGAAAAACATTTAAAACAAGGCATAAAGATCATGGGCTCGCTTCGCTCGCCTTTTTGTATATGTTTATCAGTACCTTCTTAAGAGTATAAATTAAAAATAACCATACAATACTAGGGCTCGCTACGCTCGCCTTTATGTGCTTGTTTTGTCAATATCTACTTAAGAGAAACATTTTAACAAGGCATAAAAATCATGGACTCGCTTCGCTCGCCTTTTTGTATATGTTTATCAGAACCTAATTTTATAGCATAGAGTAAAGACATAACATAATATTCTAGGGCTGATACCCTGATACCATGATTTTTCAAAAAAATATTTTTTTAGCGCGTGCGCGTATGCGCGATTCTGAAATTGCTAAAATTAACTTTTGAAACTTTTTTTCCGAAGAATTTCTATGGCCCGGAAAGTGCTTTTATTGGCTATTGGTCCCATATTTTTAGGGCTTCTCCTTATGCCTTAAAAGGGGGGGGACAAGCATTTTTTGGTGGTTTTTGAGATTTTTGGCGGGTGTAATAGCCGCCATTTTGAAAAAGCGATGCATATTTGTGTACTACACATCGATACCTACAATTTTGATATCCCACATGATTTTTAAAAAAATATTTTTTTTTGGCGAATGTGCGCATTCACTCATAAATCGACAGATGCGCGTGTGATATAGTTGGCTATATTTTTCCTGTTGTTGGATAAAATAGTTACACATGTATACCAAATTCAACTTCCTAGCTATTGTATTCCTGAGATGAGAAATCGGACAGACAGACGCTCGACAGAAAGTAAAGGGTTTCGAAGATTATCTTCGAAACCCATATAAAATTGTATTTTGCAATAAAATGCAAAATACAATTTTTGAAAATGGGAGAAAATTGTGTAAATAGGATGGACCCTAAAAAAAATGAGATCTTCCGTCCATCCTTTTATAGAAGAATATTATACAATACAAAAAACAATAAAGGAGATAAAAATTAAGAGAATTAACATTTTAGCTTTTTGAATTTTAGCATTATGAGAAATGAATATAATTTAAAAGCAATCATTAAAAAAATATAAAAAGCAAAGTAAACTAGAGTGACAAGAACTAAAATTTAACAAATTTAAATTATTTATAACAAAGAGTAAAATTTGAAAAAATAACAAACTTTAAAGTTAGAAAAATTAAAAGTAAATAAAATACTTTTTTTACAAGACTAAGGCCCGTATTCAAAGACGTTTCCTAACATTTTCCTAACATTCTCCTAACTTTTTCCTAACATTTTAACCTAACCTTTTCCTAACTTTTTTCCTAACATTTTTCTAACATTCTCCTTAACTTTTTCCTAACTCCTAACATTTTCCTAACGTTCTCCTATCGTGTTTTAAAAGTCTTTTAGAGGCTTCGCATGATTTTATGTAGTAAGAACCAAGGTAGTTATGTCAAAAAGTGATACATTGTAAGTAGTAACGTAATATTCGCAAAATATCAATGTTATTACCTGGATTTTACGACACCACTTTGCATAACAACAATGCGGCCTTGCTTTGGCGAATGTTAAATATATTAGAAAACTTTATTTACTATATGTTTTCAGTAAACAGTAGAGTTAGTACAAATACAATGTTCAGATTTATCTGTAAACAGCTTCATAAATAAAGCAGTATCAAGCGTTTTTAAGTTTGAACGTGGACCAGGTTGTACGAATCCAAAGGTGTCTAAATGAAGACCTGTTAATCAGTGCAACACTGTTCTCATTTTGCTAACAAGATTCTAGGCTTAGAATAATACTATATATAGAAGGAGCACTACTGATAACACGAAAGCTGGTTCACTGGTGCAACTAAAGTAATGCTGCCACCCTTACAAATATACAATTTTCTAAAAAAAAGTTGGCAATACTTTCCGGTTGCTGAATTATTAGTTCTATTATTAATTAATGATTGATTATTCATAAAAATATACTATATAAATATCGGTGCATTACAATATTTTATGCATTTTAATTGTAGTTTAACGTATTTATTAAATTATATTAAAAGTAGTCCTCGTCAACTAAATGTAGATTCTTGTATTCCGCCACCCTTTTGCCATCTAAGACCAGTTTTATTAAAACTCAGCAGGTGTTTTAAGTTATTATATTTATTCTTTTTACGATCTTTCTTCATTAATAGATATTTATGACACATATTTAAATAAATGTATTGTTGTCAGGTTGGCAGCATTACTTAGTGCACCAGTCAACCGGCTTTCGTGTTATCAGTGGAATTACATTGTGTTTACGGTCCTGTGCTCCTTCTATATATAGATATTATTCTAAGATTCTAGGATTCTATGGGAAGGCTTTTTTTAAAATGTGATATTTAGGTATTTAACCCAGGTTACGTTTGTTTATTTTTTGCATTTTCAAAGAAATCATGCGGTGTTTAATCTATTTACGGGTTTGATTTTGAGAAAAATTTATTCATTTCGTTTTTTCACAAATTCTACGGTTTTATTAAATATTTATTTTATAGTATAAAATAAAATTATTTTATTTTAAAATTTGAATACATATTTTTTAAACTTTTTCGCTTTTAACAACGGTAAAGTCTGGTGCGCTAGCGATCTTGAGACTATACATGTCCTCCTAAGCTAATGATAAACTTTTTTGCTTTGTAATCGTTTATTCTCTTGCCTCTCGCTATTTCCTTTATTGTTGATTTATATTTTTAAAATAATCCCTAAAATAAAATGAACCACAATTATCATTCTTTCAAAAGTGATAAAACATTTACATGTGATCAATGCGGGTCCCGTTTTAAAGAAAATATGATTATTGGAACCACTTTATAAAAAAACACTTTTAAATCCGTTGAATGTGACAATGCTTACAGCACAAAGATAGAGTACACGCAGCATTTAGAAAATGACCATTCAAAACGTTTTGAAAAAGAAGTAAGAACATTTAAAAGTTATGAAGTTTTTTTGAATTAAAAACAAAAGAAGAAAAGGAAAGAACTACAAAATTTATTGTGCGGCAAATCATTTTTATTTGTCATAGAGATGGAATTGGAATGGATAAGAAATGGAACAAATCTAAATCAACCGGTAAGAGACAACTTTTGGGCACCAATGTTAATCATATTTAACGATGCTCAACTAGATATTCTAAAGAAATATGGCAGTGATGTCGTGTGGCTAGATGGAACACATGTTCTTATAACCCTTACAATTTTGAACTTTATACAGTGCTTGTTCTTGACGACATGAGGCGAGAATTCCCTGGTGCTTTCATGATTTTTTAACAGGGCGAACCCTATGACATTATTTTTTCAAATAATAAAGAATCATCTCGGCGAACCTCTGAGAGCTAAAACCTTTATGTCTAACATAGATGCCTATAAACAGAGTAGAGTGCCTGTATAACATGTTGATGTTATTAGGCACTCTAGTCTAACATGCCGAGCAATTCTTTTTAGCCTGGTCGGCAGTAATGCCTTCTGCTGATAGATTTAGACTAATTTTGCCCTTGGCATATTGATAGAGCCTAGAGATTAGAATTTGAGTAAAAAAAAAATAAAAACGCAAAAAAAGAAAATAAGTGTTTATAAATCTTAAAAGTTTTAGCAACGCAAACAAATAAGCAAAAATTTTAAACGAATGAGCCAAAAGTTTCTTAAAAATTTGTACAACGATGCGGACTGCAATTCGGATTAATCAAAAACAAAAACATTCATTAAAATTTAGAAATAAGTATTTTAAATTCAAAAATAAATAAGAAATAATTTAATTTTCTAATATGATATAGTTATAATATAATTTAATATAATTTTTATTTATAATATGACCAAAATTTTGTTTCTATTACTTTTTTATTGCAAGATGGGCGGAAAACTGGAATTTTTTTAGAGTCCATCCTAGTTATTACTATAAATGATGTCAAATTGTTTTATTTTATTGTAAATTCCAGTATAAATAAACATATAATTTATTTATATTTGACACTATAAAGTAAAATATTTATTAACTTTTTAATAAAAATCGTTAGAACTAGAAAAATTTAAAATGAAATGAAAAACATTTCCTCTAAAACAAACCCGCAAAATAGATTAAAACCCGCGTGATTTATTTGAAAAATGCAAAAGAATTACACTAAACCTGGGTGAAATCTCTAAAATATCACATTTTTAAAATACCCTTCCCATAGAATCCCTAGAATCTTGTATTTTGCCTAAATCATTTACACAATTGTTTTTCGTATTTTGTCATCAAATTCATTTTTGATTGTGTAAATTTTTTTTGGAATAATAATGGCTAAATTATTCACACCGGACCAACTGAATTTCCTCTATGAATCGATTTAGCCCGCCACAAACAGACCATAGAAATAAAAAAATCTGATTTTGTTAAAAAGAATTTCAGGGTAAACTCCCTAAAAGTAAGGTAATTGATTAACAGTATTATGTAAATTTATGTACATAGTTATTAATACGACAAAGTGTGTCGTAAATCCAGGTAATAAGTTAATAACATTGATATTTTGCGATATATTACGTTATTTACAATGGTAACACTTTTTGACTTAACTACCTTAGGTTCTACCTAAAAAAATCATGCAAAGCCTCTAAATGACTTTTAAAACACGGGAACGATCATTTAAATTTCATGGCTTAAAAACATTTCCCTTACCTAAACCTAAGGTGAGTGTTAGGAGAATGTTAGGAAAATGTTAGGAAAAAGTTAGTGTTAGGAAAATGTTAGAAAATGTTAGGAGAATGTTAGGAAAATGTTAGGAAAAAAGTTAGGTGTTAGGAGAATGTTAGGAAAATGTTAGGAAAACGTCTTTGAATACGGGCCTAAATTAAAATTTCGTCATGATCATTCCTTTCATGTTTTGTAAAAATTGAAAACAATTTTTAAATTACCAATTTTATCTAGTAAATAAAGCCTCTTATGCCTCTGCCTGAATCCGCCATTCTATCCATTATATCCTAGTAATTCAGAGACTATAAATCATATTATAAACTATAATTATATATTAATATAATTAATATTAATATAAGACTAATATAATAGTTATAAAATAGACTAATACACAATAGTTAGACTAATATAATTTATCTCTATGTCCAGTGAGTATATAATTTTGCATTACTTTTTCATTTTGTAGGGATATGATTAAACCTGGAAAACTTTTTTGTTTATTTTTATTTGACGTGGAGTGCTTATCAAACTGAATTTGTGCTGTTTTATTATTTTTTTTAAAAAGGTAGTATATTTTGTATTTCTATTTTGTGATACATGTGACATTCATGTAATGTGTCACGTATATAATAGATAAATGACATAAATGTGAGTTGAAAGATTTCTTGAAGTTAAAATTTTGTTCAACAGTTGAAACTGTTGAACAAGTTTTTACTAAAAACTTGAAACCAGCCTTTCTTCTTGATACTATACAAAAGTCTTTGGTACTTCTCCAGATTAGGTGTTCCCTATTTTAAAGACAAAAAAAATAAAAATGGGAACTAGGGGATTAATAGGGGAAAATACTCTACAAAATGAATGAATATAACTGTTCCATAAGTCCTCATTGAAAGGTTAAATATATTTATGTATACATTTAAATTAATTAATACAAACAAGTTCAGTCCATTTCACCAGCTTCCAGCTCTTCATTCCGAAGATAGAATATGAGATCCTCTTGGATATTGACGCCAAATTTTGAATGACGTGGAGCAGCGGGTAACATCTCCTAGCTACTGGTTTGATGAAATCTCGGTTCATTAACCTGAAAAGTCAAAAACAAAAATTCATAATAAAATAATATCATAAATTGTAATATCTTGAAAGGATGAAAATGTATTATAATTATTATAATACATTCTAATTATTTGAATATATTTAGTTTATTATGGCATATTTAAGATGCAGGAAAAACGCCCATGAAAAGCATTTATCTTAGTACTAAACAATTTTTAACAAATGTCAAAAAAACAGTGATACAAATATTTATAAATAAGCAAACTAAATTATAATCCAAATATTTCCAGATTTAATAGATTAGGAAAACTACTAAAATAAACTAATTATATTTAGTATATAATAATTAAAAGGGAAGGAAACACTTACCTTGTAACCATAGATTGAAGTTCCCGTCTGATTTATTGAGAGTATTCAAAAAGTGCGGTTCCTTTTAACTGATTCATTTTAATAAATCTGTTTCAATAAATAAGAAAAAAAACAAGAAAAAATTTGGAAAAATATTAATGAAAAGTGAAGTGACATGTAAAATAGAAATGTCAAAAAGCTTTATTGACATATTTATGTATTAATATAAATAAAGAATTTTCATAAAGTCGTTGTAACGCTTAAATTTAGAGTACATGAAAGAGAAAGAAATAAAATGATCGAGAACGGGATACCTCAGAGCGTTTTGTCTCTGTAATTATTACCCTATGCTTAAATTCAAACAAATTGACACTCAATTCGCTCTTCATTTAATCTTTATGAAAAAACTGCAACAGTCTCAAAGGTTCATGTAGTGGCAATTTTTGATGCTGCTAAACCCGAGGCATATGACAAAACCCATGGATACACTTTTCGTGTTATAAAAATATCTATACTAGTTTATTAGAGAACAATTAAACTGAAGAAGAATCCCCATAACCTTTTTTCCAGACTAGATGACACTTTTCAAGCTATTATAACATTGAGGGGACGCCTTAACTGGAAAAGGATCCCGATAGCCTCTTTTCCAGATTAGATGACACCTTTCAATCTATTATACATTGAGGGACACCTAAACTGGAAAAGGATCCCTATTAGCCTCTTTTCCAGATTAAGATGACACCTCTCAATGTATTATAACATTGAGGGGACACCTAAACTGGAAAAGGATCCCTATAGCCTCTTTTCCAGATTAGATGGCAACTTTCAAGCTATTGAAACATTGTAGGGTCACCTAGACTGGAAAAGGATTCTTTTAAAGGTTAATATATCTATTTTTCAGTGTATTACCCCCCACCCATAAACCCCCTGGTTCCCATCTGTCCCGAAAGATTGCAAATGAAAGGAAAATGTATCCTTTTCCCAGTGCATTATCACCCACCCATAAACCCCCTGGTTCCCATCGGTCCCGAAAGATTGCAAATGAAAGGAAAATGTATTCTTTTCTCAGTGTATTATCCCCCACCCATAAACCCCTTGGATCCCATCTGTCCCGTATGATTGAAAATTAATGGAAAATATATCCATTTTATAATTAATTAATGTTCAAAAAAGTAAATAAACACAAGTGACACCTAAACTATCTATTTACTATATGACACCAAAGCTAGTTTAGATGACCCCTAAGGGGACACCTAATCTGGAAGAGTGCCAAGTCTTTTATATTATTTTTTTATTTTATACTTTTGCTGCCCTCTCCAGACGGCTTCTTATCTCTTCTCTATGGGCAGAGTATTCTCTATGGGGTCTGCAGTGTATTGTTTTATTTGTGTGTTAGATCATTTTTCTTAATTTTTTTTACAATGGAACAAAGTTTATGGGTTATGTATGTTAATATCTGGCATAAATTCACCTATAATAGAATAGAATCCATAGAATTTTGTGTTTCCATCAAAATCTATTTCAAATATATAGTGCTATAGAATCAACAAGCGAGTTTTTCACGCATTCTAGGCTGTCAAAAAATGAATGTTTTGGCCAGGGGGGATTAACTTAAATGAGGAAAAATTTTGGATTCGATTATCGCAAGCTACCTAAAAATAGTGCTGCGGGACCGGTGCAGACAACTCATGAATTAACCCCAATAGCTTTCCAAAAATTGACGGATTATATTTTTATGAATTAAAATACAGACTGCATTAATCGCCAAAAACTATCTTCTACCACGTGTAAACTTTAGCCACTATTTCATTTTACCTGATTGAATCAATTAAATTGATAAATTACTTGAAATGAAAAACTTAAAAATAATCAGAAGCGTTCTGTGTAAGATTAAAGTGGCAGGGTTAGTTAGAGAGTATAACTATACAAAGTATAAAAAAATAAATTTCAAAACTTCCAGTGGGGCAAAAAGCTGGAAATCAAGACACGCCCCACTCAATTTGAAAGGTAGGTCCCCCGCCGCGCTAGTGTCGACCGGAATTCCAAATTTTCCCACTATTGAGTCGACAGTCTTTACTGTTTTTAAGTATCTATAGTCTCTGGTTTTGGCTAAATTGGTTTAGTTTCTGTACAAGAAGTTATGTTTATGCCTTGTTTCCTATCATGGGAGGTTATTTTATGTCAACACCAGGGTTTGTTTACACAACATTTTTCTGTTGACATCAGGCAAAACTTGTAGGGGGCAAAGCACAGAGGCTGCGGTGTGGCCAAGAGGCCTAGAACTCTTGTTTTAGCTCTACAGTGTGCTATTTTTTCCTAGGGCACACTTTTTATTAATAGAAAATAAAACTGACATTAAGGTATTTTGTGATGCCCCCAATACAGCTCGAAGAGCTAATGTGTGCCAGTTTCCAAAAGATTAAGTAAATATTTGTAAAAAGGCCGTATGGAGTGTCATGTGTTTCCATTTTATACTACTTTTGGCAGACCAGCGCTAGCTGTTTTTCTAAGGTAGAAGAAGTGGAAGTCAACAATCTTGCTATATAGGATTGTATTATTTGTGATCACAACTATTTAATTTATTTCTTAGATGGAAAATGACATTCAAAGAAAAGAGGATGAAGATAGAAAAAATAATTCTAAATTTTACCTTCCAAAGTTAAAATCTAATTTTTTAACATGCCACACAGGTAAGCCAGCTTAGTTTTATAGGCTGAAGACTTAAGCATTTATATCTCTTCTTATGTTTCCTTATCTCATTAGAGGAAAAATGAACTGTGTTTTAACTAAAAATTTGACTCCCGCATATTTTATTGGAAGAAAAAATGAATCATTATATAGTGTTAAGATATAAAGAAACCATTTGCTATGACTGATTGTAAGAGCTCCAAGCCCTAAGAACAATTCTCAAGATACTCTAGTCAGAAAAGCAGCTTGTTTTTCTATGATGTTTGAATCATGATATAGAAGAGCTTATTTCATACAACCCAGCTTGTTTCTAATCTTTTACATAATCCTAAACCATGAGTATAAGATACTTTTAGACACTTTTCCAGGCTATGCCTAATTGGCAAGCTAATCACTGAGATTATTATTATTTTCTATTTAAATTGTCCTCAAATTGTATATAAAGTTCATTTATTTCTTGTAGAATAATTTTGGTGTTTTTGAGGCATTCTTAACTAATTTATGTTTCAAAATAATTTATTCAACTATTAAAGTTGAATAAATTATTATACACAGTGATTTACTATTACCATTATACAATATTGATTTACTATTAAAGCTGAAGAAATTAAATTCATCACAAAAAAAGCAAAGTTATTTTAAAGTTAAATTAAACTTAGCCTCGCTTTTTTATTTATTTATTATTCTTGCTATTACATAGTTTTTTACTATTATTTTCTTTATTTAATACTACTAATTTAATTAAGAATTCAGAAGATAGTATATTATGCTATTAGGCAGCAAAATGGAATTTTGCAGACGAGTTTTTATATTAGCCCCCGAGCTGAAGGCGAGGGCGGGCTATTGAAATTACCTGCCGAGGCGCAAGCCAAGGCTGGTAATTAACCCATTTGACGGACGAGGCGAAGCCGAGTCAGGCAAATGGCGATTTGCCTGCAGAGGCGGAGCCGATGTAGACAAATGCTTGAACGAGTCAGCAATGTTTCCTTTGCTGCATAGTAGCATATATTATTTTATCTACTTACGGCAGAAAAAAATATACAAGACTTAATTATTCTTCAAAATATAACCTTTAATTTGGCATTAAAGACTGTTTTAAAGTTGATGCAATACTTAAAATATCAGGTGGCGTGCGGTCCAATAATTCATCAATGTTTCTATGTTCATTCTTTTTATTATTTATCTGATTCATTATGATTATTAGCAACTTTTCGTTTGTTTATAAAAGTTATCGTTTATATATGTTTTATATTACCTGCTGCCTTTATTTAAACAAAGTAAATAAACAAAAAATAAAAAAAAAACCGATGACACAAATTTGACAACTCATGGTAAAAAATTAAAACAAGCCGTATATATCAGGGTTGCCAACATTATTTTTTTAAAAATTATATTATAATGTTTTTTGAATAAATTTAATACTTGTATTAATAATAACTATTATACGGTAATATATTGTGATATTATTAAATAAATGTGTAAAAAAACAAGCTAAAAAGAACCATTGCTGAAAAGAACTGAAAGAACAAAGTGAAAAACACTAAAATTTACTTAACAACCTGCAACATTATAACCTCAAATAGTTTCATTTCTCCTCCTAGGGAGTTTTGACTTTTTTACCATTATATTTAAATGTACCATAACTCCCTATGAGGTTTTGTATTACCAAGCCACCTTCCCGTACTGTTTTTAAATATTTTGTTGACAGTGTAGGCAAAATGACATTTTGCAGCTTAAAAACAGTTTGGTAATGAGCAATTTTGCAGCCGTAAGTAGATAAATTTATTTATGCTTCTTAAACATTTTTCCTGCGACGGGTCCCAAATAATTAAGCTGGTTATTTATTTCCTTCTTTAACTTAAGAGGTTAACATAACCTCATACATTTAAAACTTTGATACCTTGCCTTATATGGGTTGCAAGAGGTTACTGGAACTATGCTATTACTAAAAATGTTAGCCTAATAATAAATGGAAACACATGCTTGTTCAGTAGAACAAGCTCATGATAAAATTAATTATTATAATTTTTTTTGTCCTACTCAAAAATGTGGTCATGATTTCTATTAATTCTCCCTCTTTACGTCCAATAAGTCTCCTTGGTACAAGAAATAAAAATAATGTATTTCTTTTTTTACAGAAATAAAAGAAGAAGTATTATCGGGAGATGAAAAGGGCTGTGAGGAACCTTTTAAAGAACTGCAAGCTGGTAAGGAAATTACTTTGTTTATTTCCTACCAAACCTTTTCATTTTAGTATGCTAGTTTTATTTTTGTAAGATATTCTCAGAAAATTAACTATTTACAGATATAAAATAACCACAACGATCCCAATTAGTAGTTAACAGTCATAATAAGAGGAATCACAACAAATGAGCTCCAATTCATATTAAGTAAAGATTTAAACCTCAGATTTTAAAAATAGTTATAAATGTTATTGAAGTTATTTACATTGGCATTCCTTCAAGTTTTATGCATTACTTTTATTTATGTATTTAAAGTTCTGAATTTGACACTATGGACACTATTCAGGAATAGATTTATCCTAATTTTAATATTCAAAAAATAATTCACATGTCTGTCATTAACATTAATTCCATCAAAGTCCTTTACATCAGAGCCATGTGGAATTTAAAGGCTCATTCCATGTTATGAATCAACACCATCTATACTGCAAAATTAGTACTTCAAATAATATTCTGGGCAATAAAATTTAAAAAATTATATATTTTTTAATCTCTTGTTAAACCCTTTTTTAATTTTTCTGTCCGATATTCTGTGTGACTATCTTATGTATATTTTTATTTATAACTTGCATTTAACGTTTTTTTAGATGAGAAAGAAACACAGGAAGCAGAAAGTAAAGTGGATACATTTATTGATTTTGAACCAATTATTGATATCAAAACAGGTTAGAAAATAATTAATTAGATAGAGAGTGGTGTGTGTTCTGGTAATGACCATCCAGAGTCAATCCTGGTCAAGTTTTTTTAAATTTATATGTGAGGGATGGATATTATACAAATGGCATTGTTCAAAGGGTGTTAAGTCACTGGTTCCAAGCCTCTCCTTTGTAATGTACTGTAAAAGATCCCTAACCCTAAATGAACCTGAATAAAGATACAATGTAGGACCCTCAGTAGCATCTTACATGGAATCTGTTTTTGAGTTGAATCATAGAGTATTACAGTTAACTACAGTTGTATTACGAATTTAAGAGACAAATTTGTAGGCTGAAACTTTGAACTCATTGCCTCAATGGTATCTTTAAATAATTATGTGATGTGCCCCTTTTAATTTTCATCCTTGTTGTCTATAATGACATCAACAAATTATTCAGTCAAAAATCTGATATTCTTTGGATTCAAATAACATATAGAATAAAATAAAAATATGTTTAATATTTTTTATGTTTCAGAGCCAGATATGAATGATAATTGTAACTTAGCTTCTCTACATTTTAATAATTCAGATTCTAATATATTAAACTGTGACGGTTTTCATGAAAATGACAACAAAAGTCTATCTAAATCACCTCATTTTTACCGCTGTGATACAGACCCTGGGCCTTCTAACCCTACAGGTCGCTTCTTTAAATGTTCAGAGTGTGATTACTCAAATCATCAAAAATATGTCATGAGAAATCATGTTAATAGAGTTCATTTAAGTATTAAGCCTTTTCAGTGTGAATTGTGTGCTTATAAGGCTAGTAAACATTGTCAGTTGAAATCCCATTGGATAACTGTTCATAGTGGTTTTAAATTATTCCAGTGTACATTTTGTGATTATTCAGCTAGTAATGGTACAAATTTAAAGAGACATATATCTAGTGTACATAGGCGAGAAAAACCTTACCCATGTCCTCAGTGTGACTTCTGCGCCTCGCACTCAACAAACCTGAAACGCCATATTGTTTCCATTCATAAGAAAGAAAAACCTTATGCATGCCACCAGTGTGATTACAAATCAGCTCAATCTTCTGGTCTTAAAAGACACATCCTCTCGGTGCACAAGTGTGAAAAACCTCACGCATGCTCATTTTGTCATTATAAAGCTATTCAGAGATCAGATCTTAATAAACATATTAGTTTAGTTCATGTCAATCATCCTTTACACATACCATCTGAGTTAAAGGACATTTCTTAAGATAAAGCTGGAAATAGTTTTGTTATTAGTCTAAGCATGATAAACTCTCCTCAATAATAATGATAAAAAAATAGGCATTCATTCATTTTAAAATCTGGCCAAATAAGATTCTATGAAATAACAGGGTTATGTTTGTATGAAACCATTTACATTTCAAACTTTATTTGCCAAAAAAGCCTATTTTGTCTGCTTTTTATGAAAATGTCAACAAAAAATAAAGCAATGAGGTTGTCCTGATGGTGGGAGGATGGTATCAATAAAGCAATGAGGTTGTCCTGATGGTGGGAGGGTGGTATCAATAAAGCAATGAGGTGTCCTGATGGTGGGAGGGTGGTATCAATAAAGCAATGAGGTTGTCCTGATGGTGGGAGGTGGTATCCCTGATGGTGGGAGGATGGTATCAATAAAGCAATGAGGTTGTCCTGATGGTGGGAGGGTGGTATCAATAAAGCAATGAGGTTGTCCTGATGGTGGGAGGGTGGTATCAATTCCTCTTGGCCTTCAGGTTCAAAATATATAGTTATATTTCTGGTTTAAATAAAATGTATACACACAACTTAGTGTACATTTTTTACTGTATAAAAATGCCTTTTATTGATATATTATGACTTACTCTTTGTGCTTTTCATTCTGTTACTTTACTGTAGTTGAGATACGTTCCACTCCATTTATGAGTTTTTGACTAAAATGAACTCTTACTCTTAATTGTTTTAAATAGAGAATAATGTTTTTTATAGTATTACACACGGTTATAATTAGTTGACAGTGTGAGAAAATATTGTCGAGGAACCAATTAGGTTGGCCTGATATAAGATTGTGGCTGTGGTTTAACATCCAGGACTTACCTCATTGATTCCCTCGTATTATTTTCCCACTCTGTCAACTGATTACAACCATGTATACTACATAGCCTACAGCTAAAAAGTGTCTGTGATATTTTTATGTGTTAATTATTGAATTAAGAATAATTCTCTGTTATGTTTTATGAATATATTATATTTTAATGTTGATGGTTTATTTATTTCCACTCCTCTTCATTTGTTTGCCTTTTTATATCTTTTTGTCTTATCTTTTTTAATGCACAATTTCATTAATCAAAATAAATATAAACCCTTTGGCCCCTCGTACACACTGGTTTTTCTGCCGTCATTAACTCGATTTGGTGAGTTAGCAATTTTTTTAAAAATCGATAATTTCAAGGTTAACATTTTCACCAAGAAAAAGTCTTCATTTATGTGTTTTGAGGGTGCTAGATAAAATCGGCCCAGAGTCAAATCACCAATCCAGTTCATGCTCAGGTTTTCAGTTAATGCTTCATAGTCGAAACAGTTACACTTTTGCGCTAAAATATTTTTATAAAAGACCACAAACTAAGCTTTGTATAACTGCTCTAAATGTTGTGCTGAACTGATAGGCATAGTTGTAAACAAGCTATACATATCTGGTATGATGTACATTTCCTTTGACAAATTTAGAAACAAGTAAAAGTGGTGGGGCTTCTGCTCCTACCAACTATGAAACATAAATGGAAAACCTGAGAAATACCTGGAATGTTGAACAAGAGAACAAGCATTTCAGAGAAAATTGGCTCGGCTTGCCAACCAACCACTGTGTTACACATATGGCATACGTTTCCTTAATAATTGCATATTGAATATTTAAATATTTCTAGTTGCTTAGTACACACATACTTATATTAATAGTTCATAGTACTATGAGTTAAACAAAACTGAAAGCACATCTATTGCAAGAACACAGTACTTGAGATACATAAGGTTAAAAAGCGGCCTATATTTTTGTATGACTTTGATAAATGAGATTATGAATAATAAGAAATGTAATAATAAGATAAAAATATTAACAATATATTATTCTACTATAATTTATATATATATATATATATATATATATATATATATATATATATATATATATATATATATATATATATATATATATGTATATGTATATATATATATATATATATATATATCCAGTTGTAGAGAATCCCGCAGCTATGAAGCATTTAATTTTCATATATTAAGAAAAAGAAGAAGTATTCAGTGTTGATTATCTTATTAATATCTTTATTATTATTATATATATGTGTTGTATTATTATTATATTGTTATCATTAATGTTCTACCACCAAATGATATTTATATTTCAATTGTAAAATTTTAAAAAGAAGAAGTCCTATTGCTCTCAAAAAATATATAAAAAAAGGTGGTCTAATAAAAACAGTGAGTAATGTCTGTCATATTAATTTAAAGACAAAAAATGAGAAAGAAGAAGAAGTATCTTCTTGATTGTTTATTATTTACAGTGATAGACCATAGAATAAAGAATACTTTATATTTATTAATTATATAGTGCATAGAGAAAAGTATAAAATATAAGTAATACCAATTATGCCAGAAGCAAGAATTGAAGTATTCCTAATGAATATATGATTCATTAGTTCTGGTTCTGTAGTTTAAAGTAGCTCGTTCTATTATTCTATACTATTTACCAAAAATAATATTAAGTTATGTTTCATTACATTTCCGTCTAATTTATAAGACTCTAAGGATATGGAGGTGAAGGATAACAATTGTAAATTATTAAATCTTCGTCGTCAACTTTCTAGGTGAGTAAACTTCATTTTAATAAAGTTAACTGTTTCTGAATTGACAATTCAAGTTAATTCTATTCTAATATATTTAAATAGTGGCCAAAAGTAAGAAAAATTCTTAAATAAAACTAGAGAAAAAACCCATAATTATCGGTTGGTTTTTTAATGTTTTTACATGTGGAAATTTGCTGCAGTTGCAAACACGATATATTTATTAAAGACAGGTGTCTTATAAATTCAGGGTAGATTAATCACACAATATATCAGCACGTTGCGTTTCGTATGTATTATAGTAGAGTAGTTTGACGACCCAAGAGCCAGATACTTACCGTAGAAGAGGAAGACTACCCCAGAGACTATAGATACTTCAACAGTAAGACTGTTGTCTCAATGGTGGGAAAATTTGGATACCAGACGATGGTACTGCAGCGGAGGACCTACCTTTTAATTGAGTGGGCGTTGCTTAATTACCCCCTTTTTCTCCATGTTCAATATGAAAATAACTTTTTTTAATTTCTAGGCATACTTCTAACTAGCCAAAGCGCTTTGCATGATATTCGTCATCTTTTAATTTGAGAGGATTAACTGTTTATAACCCTGTCTTATACTATAGTATTATTTTAAGAACATAAAAATGATATAAAAACACACAGATAAAATCAGTTGACAGCATCGGAAAATAATGGGAGGGAGCCAATAAGGTTACTCCTAGGTGTTAAACCTCACTACAGATTAACCCCATTGGTTCCTCATCACTATTTTCCCACACTGTCAACTGATTTTAGCAGTGTTTTATACTATAGATAAATTGTACTTTTCACCCTTATGTTTGACAGAGTATGTAGAAATGAAGGTGTGTATGTGCCCTATATTAACATAACAGGTCTAATGTTTGCCTCTAACATTATATTAACCTACTTTTCATTCTGTTTTAGAAAACTGAATGTGGAACATCTAAATAATGAAGAAGATGTGGATGAACCTTGTTTAGTTGCACCTATGTTGGAAGTGCTTGTGGAGGAAAAGGGTGTTCCTATTATTTTACCTAAGCCACAAGAACTACCTGAATTTGCCTGTCCACATTGTGACCATAGAGCAAAACAAAAAAGTGGTTTAAAAAGGCACATAGCATGTGTGCATGAAAAACAAAGGGATTTTTGTTGTCATCTTTGTGATGTAACATTTTTTAGAAAGAACGATTTAAGAAAACATATTGCCTTTGTTCATGATAAAGTTAAACCTATCAGTTGTACAGATTGTGATAAACGGTTTTCAGCAAATTATTTATTCAAAAGACATTATGCCGCTGTACATATGAGGTATAAACCTTACCCCTGCTCACATTGTGAATTTAGTGCGGGTGTTATATATGATTTAGAGCGGCATGTTGCAGCTGTGCATTTAAAAGTAAAGAGGTTCCAGTGTCCACAATGCGAAGTAAAATTTGCAAATAGCAATAATCTCAATCAGCACATCAAAGCTGTTCATAATAAAGAGAAAAATTTTATTTGTCCTCACTGTTCAACAGGTTTTTCTACTAAGTCAATATTAAAAAAACATGTATCACGTGTGCATTTGAAAGAAAAACGGTTCACTTGTCCCTTATGTGACTTTAAAGGCTGTGTTAAATTTGATGTAAGAAAACATATCGCTTTTGTTCACAACTCTGAAAAGACTCTCTCTTGTACTACTTGTGATTTTAAAACAAACAGAGCTAATACGCTTAAAAAACACTCTTTAAGAGTGCACAATATAGATAACTCATAGTTTTTTATACCTATACCTTGACCATATCTGTTTCTAGATACTTTTAGTATCTAATATATCTACTTTTTATTTTAGTGTTTAAATGGATCATTGTAATAATGAATGAGCTTATAAACAACATGCTTAACATACATGAATGGTTTAAGTTATTTTTATAAATACTGTGAATTTAAAAATATTTTGTTGTAAAATTGAGGTAATGCACTGAGTTTTAACTATATTACTCTATGAGCTAATGTAGAACCAAAGAGTATCTAAATATGCTCTTTGTTAGAACTATTATAGTGTACTTTTAATATTCATTTAAATGTACATCATTTTCAAATAGGTACCCAATTTAGGATAAGTTCTAATAGCAAATTAACTTTTGTGACTAATATTTGGTATTAATTAAGTACCTATATTATCATAATAATTTTAAGTACCAACATGTCATTATGCTATATGATCTTCTAGACAACAATATAGACTGCCCAAATCTATTAAAAGAGATTAATATCAATGTTCCTTGTAAATCAACTAGATCTAAATACTTATTCAGAACAAATCATCACTGTACTACTTATAATAAATTCTAACCTCTTAATAGGTTTATGTCACTAAGCAACAATATTAGCAAAAACCAATTTATAACCCTACAGATAAATAAATTAACTAAACAACCTCCATAAATTACCTTCTTTAACTAATCTCATTTATAAAACCGTAGGTATATAGGAAAAGTATTTTTGTTTTATTCTCTTAATTTGTCTAAAAGTTATTTCTTTTACCTATATTTGTGTGTGTGTGTAAATGTATGTATGTGAGTACTTATGTATGTATATATATTTTAGGGTGGCCCTTAAAAATGAACTTTTTTTTCTTTGCTCCCGACCCCCCTAATATTGTTCGAATATATGAAAAAAAAAATTCCATAAAAATTTCAGCCTGATCGGAGGTGATTAACAGGTGCCGCCAGGCCTTTGAAGTTTTATAGGTGTCAAAATTCGTCAAAATTGTGATATTCGTGATACATTTTTTTTCTGTGATTTTTTACATTATTTTCTAGGTAAAAACAATACTTAACCCACAAATTAAACACTATAAACTTATCATTACGACCTGAAATTATCTTAGCTTGTACTTACTCTGACATTTAATGGTGGACATATACATTTTTTCTGAAAAAAATTTCAAAAAACATTTTTTTTTTCTCTACACTGCAAAGTATAACTCATATAATATGTTTTTTTTTGTTATCAATTCATTGGCATATTATGTTCTTGTATACTGTCTTCTATAATTTCAGACCAATATTTGGTTATTTATACAAAAATTAGCAGACCTAATGTGTAACATACAAAACAATGTCATCTTATCTCGCAGTAGGTGAAAGCTAAGTAATGAGTATAGTCCTATTCAGTTTCAAGAATTTTTAATTTGTTTTTTGGTTTGAATTTATTTTCAAACAAGCCATTATTGTGACATTTGAAACATTGTGTGTTACCCCCCTTTGCTTGACACCCCCCCCCTCATCACTATTATGAAATATGAAATTTTATACAATTTTCACACAAAATGAATAGAATAAAGAAAGGCAAGATAAGTTATAACTTTGAATAGAGTTATTAATACATTAGTAATTGACATAAACTTCTTTATCAAAATACTTTCAGGTAATAAAACCCTAGTGTCCACTTCAGGATTAAAGATGAGTCAAGGAAAATACCATGCAAGATGCAAGTGATCTAAGCAGGGGTACTATGAATGAATCATTTTAAACCCTTTGACTTACTTAAAAAAAGTTTCAGTCTTAGTTCAGACAACAAACTGTTACCATCAAATCTGTTATAATTTTTTTTTGAATCAAGTGTTTGGTTTAATTTGTTTGTTAAAGTTATAAAATGACAAGTGAAAGAGTTCTTCGTTCTGACCATCCTTTTGTAGTAGGTCCTGTTTCCCACCAGATTACTGGGAGCAAACTTCCTTCTAATAGACAAGTGCTAGATGTGTTGTTTTATAATCTCAAATTAAACAAGATAGATGTAAAACATAGTGCTGAATTAATGATAAAGGAGGTGAGCGTCTTTTGGGAAAAATCGAGAATTCCTACAAAAAGAAAAGACCACTGCAGTGAGATGTTAGTCAAATTATACAACGATTGGAGAGCTCTTCAGAAAAGTTCTTCTAAAACAACTGAGTTTGCTACCAGTAGTCGTTCTGCGTTTACAGACAGGCTGGATAATTTATTTGATATTGTACATAGTGACGCCGAAAATCTAATAAAATTCCTAGAGGACATAAAGTTTTTGCGGATGCAAAGAATGAAGGGGCGACCTGGTGTTATGCTGGGAGTTGACATTCATTTACACTGGGCAGAAGGGAACTGCAGAGCGGAAGGAAAAAGAGGTCCGTAGAAAACTCAATGCATGGGGGATATTGATTGGTTTAGTTTGTTGGCAGAATTGCTACCAAGCACCAGCAGCAGTAGTAGCACAGGAGACAGTGATGGAGTTTCAGATGAGATTTTCTCTGAAGCAATTTTTGCTTCGTCGTCGGGTTTTAGAGGAACAGTTGATTTTTTAATGATCACCTAGCAGCAGCGTTAGATAGGTGCAAAGTTAGTGACAGAGATGCTGTTCATATATTAATTGCCGCAGCAGAAGCATTAGGCCATGATGCAAAGGACTTGGTAATTAACAGAAATTCAATAAGCCGTAAACGATCCTAATTTAGGATTCTTAGATACAAGGAAATGTTAAAAACCTTTAGTATTGATAGAAATTAGTGTGCTGTCGTGCATTAGGATGGGAAGCTTTTTCCTAATATTACAAAAGACGATAAGATAGAGAGGTTGGCAGTTCTTATTTCATATGGCGGAAAAGACAAGTTGATAGGAGCTCCGAGCATACCACAGGCTACTGGAGTAGAACAAGCCGCAGCAGTCTATAGATGTCTTGAAGAATGAGGACTTCTTGATTCAGTCCAAGCGATGTGTGTGTGGTAAGCACAATGGAGCTTGCAGAAATATTGAGAACCTCTTAGAAAAGGATTTGGTATACCTGCCTTGTAGGCACCACATATTTGAAGTGGTGTTATAGGGTGTATTCGATGAAGTGGTGAGACCGAATTTTGGGCCAGATGTTCCACTGTTTTCTAGGTTCAGAAATTCATGGGGTCGGATAGACTCGAAAAAATAGTCTTCAGGCATTGAAGATAATGGCGTGAAGGAGGATGTTCCAGAAGTTTAAGAAGAGATATGCTTGACTTCTTCGTGTAAAGTTTAAAAGAAAAACAATTAAGAGAAGATTACAGGGAGCTAATGGAGCTGGCAGTGATTTTTCTAGGAGAGACCCCGCCTCGAGGAGTGTCATTTCATTTAGAAAGCCAGGTGCTATTAGCCATGCAAGATGGATGTCGAATGCGATTTATTGTTTAAAAATTTATTTATTTAGAAGTTAGTTCAAGTTGTCTACCAAAAAACATTAGAGTTTCTTATTAGAGTGTATTTAAGAGCGTGGTAAGTTGCTACAAGTGCGAGTAAGGCCCCAATGTCTGTCTTGCATTTTATTCAGTCATTAGTCAATAACGAGGCTATAGAGTCAAAAAATTAGCAATGTTGAACTAAAAAGAAATTATTAACCATTTCTTAATGGTTAGCAAATTTGGTAAGGGAAGAAGGGGGGTCAAGCAAAGGGGGGTAACACACAAAGTTTCAAATGTCACAATAATGGCTTGTTTGAAAATAAATTCAAACCAAAAAACAAATTAAAAATTCTTGAAACTGAATTGGACTATACTCATTACTTAGCTTTCACCTACTGCGAGATAGGATGACATTGTTTTGTATGTTACACATTAGGTCTGCTAATTTTTGTATAAATAACCAAATATTGGTCTGAAATTATAGAAGACAGTATACAAGAACATAATATGCCAATGAATTGATAACAAAAAAAACATATTATATGAGTTATACTTTGCAGTGTAGAGAAAAAAAAAAATGTTTTTTGAAATTTTTTCAGAAAAAAATGTATATGTCCATCATTAAATGTCAGAGTAAGTACAAGCTAAGATAATTTCAGGTCATAATGAGAAGTTCATAGTGTTTAATTAGTGGGTTAAGTATTGTTTTTACCTAGAAAATAATGTAAAAAATCACAGAAAAAAAATTTATCACGAATATCACAATTTTGACGAATTTTGACACCTATGAAACTTCAAAGGCCCGGCGGCACCTGTTAATCACCTCCGATCGGGCTGAAATTTTTATGGAATTTTTTTTTCATATATTCGAACAAAATCAGAGGTTGGAAGCACAACATTTCTAACATTTTTATTTCACCCCTATACCTAAGGGCCACCCAAATATATATATATATATTATATATATATATATATATATATATATATATATATATATATATATATATATATGTATTATGTGTGTGTGTGTGATATATATATATATATGTATATGTTTCTACTTGTATAGATGTGGATATATGTATATATAAAAGTATGCATGTGTGTATGTATGTATATAAAAAATTGTCTGTATATATAGTATCTTATTTGAACTAAATTGTTTTTTTTAATTTTATTTTAATTTTTCAAGTATGTTGTTATACTTGAATTATCCACTTCTGTGTTATATTTTATATAAATTTTGTGTGATTAAAAGTTCACTACTTAATTTTTAGTTTTGTAATAAAAATGACTTAATATTTTTTTTTGTTTTTCTATTTTTCTTTTAAAATCAGTTGACAGCCCCAAAATATCAAAGCTTTCAACCTACTTTTCTTAAGTAACCATACAAATTCCCAACTCAGTCACACTGAAAGTCAGGTTATGTTTTGAATTTTATCATTTTATTTTATATCTTATTTTTTTATTTTAAAAATGTATTTATTTACTTTTTAAATATAAACATTGTTTTATCTATTAAAGCTACTAATTATGTGTACAAATAAAACAAAAACCAAAACGCTGCAATATTTAGATGAATTGAATAGATTGAAATGAAACAAAACGAACTCGAACATTTTAAAATGCACAAAGAGGAAAAAACAGTGATGCGAGGTTACAAATTTTTAAAACCAATGTTGCCTTTTAATGATTTTATTTACAAAAAAGGTAATTTTTTGTACCTTGGTTGGCATGAGGGGGAAGGGGATAGAATTCTTTCCTACACAGATTTTTGGCGAGCTGTCAACTGATTTAAGCCACGTGTTATACTATAGCTGTGTATGTATAGTAATAAATAAATATATAATCATGTTAACTGTTCAGGCTTCTGCGGCAATTTTTATAAAGAGGGTTTCAAAGGTCTATTGGGCTTTTGGTAGTGAGAACTACCATAAGACCTAAACTTTCACAATGATTGTAATTACAATTATATTGGTGGTATAGAGTATTAACTATTGATTCATTAACAAAGTTCGCTTAGTTTTTTTGTGAATCCTAAACTTTTTTCGAACCTGTAGAATCACCTTTTTCTTCTGCAGTTCTTAGTTTGGTAACCCTGTTTATGGCAAGTGTTAAATTTTTCTGAAATTTAAATGTATATATTTAATAATTGTGGGTAGCTTTTTATATAGATACCCTATATGTGCAACAAATTATCGATTTTAGTAATAATACACAATCATATTCCTCAGTGTTGTTGTATTATAACTTTATAATAGATTATTTATATTAACTGTGTAAATAACCTTATTTTTGGATGAAAATTGTATTTAACTAATTGGAAACCATGTAATACAGTAAAAGTATTAGTTGAGCATTATAATTGTTTAGCTGATTTTATTATCTCTCTAGATGTAAGTTTTTTATTTTTAATTATTTAATATATATTTATTTCTGTAATATTGTTTTCTTTTAATCTTACTGCTGTGAAGTTTGAAATTATATATTTAATGATTAAAGATTCCCTAAGCAAAAAGCTAATGGAGGAGGGTTTTACAAGCTAATATGGGTTTTCTTTGTGGTAGTGACTCATTGATCTCTAATATGTCTATTAGTGTTTATCATTATATAAACAAATACTCAGTCATACATATTTTTTATATTATATGCCTTATTAAAATTTTACTTTTAAAATATAAAAATTATATGTAAAAAAATTATGTTTTTGTTATAATTTTTTACACTAACAAGCACTATTGAAAATCTTCAAAAATACCTGCAAAACTACATGAGATGTCAAATAAACTCCTCTTGGTGCTTGGTGAAAAAGTTAGTTGCTGCATAAAATTTTAACTTTTTGTGGAAGACATCATGTATTTTGTCCGTTTTAAAATGTATTAAGATTAGTCAAGGACATCTCAAGATATTCATACCTAAAATCTTTAATTTTTAAATATGTCAGCAAATAACTGGTTTAAGGCATTTTACAATAATATACCAATAGTACATTCTTTATCTACTTGGCCAGCTTTTTCAGGAAGTATATATTATTTAGAGGCTTTCTGAACATTTTTTTTTACAAATAATAAAAGAGTTGTGGAGTCCAAATATAAGAAACAAGAGTCTCCACTGATGTTAAAGTTTAATGACAGAGCCAGCTTTCAGACTTAACAGTCCATCATAGAGCTGGCAAGGTGCGAAGAAAGTGTTAAGAAACGGAAGTGATTTGATTTCAACAATTTTTTAAGTTGATTTTAAAACTTTCTTTCAATAAAGATAACAGTTCTTGGGGACTAGAATTGATTATTTTAGGAATGAATCCACTGAAACATACATATTTACTGTGTAAACAAATAGTACTGTGGTGGTAAGTATCTAGAGATTTTATCCTTAAATTTGAATCTTCTCTTCTCCAATTTAGAAGTACTGAGAGGTAAGCTGGTTCATTTTAGGTAAGTATTTGATGAGCTATGCAAGCATCATGAAGTATTTGTCGATATTTCATTTTAAGGAAATTGTGTTTTACAAATTGGGGAGTGATGTGTTCTTTAAAATTTATATTAAAAGCAAATCTTAAGCAATAATTTTGAATTTTATGCTGTAAGGCTTGAGTGAGGTGAGGTCTGTAGACATTACAATAGTTAAAATGGGATAAGACTAAAGTTTCTACCAACAGCCATTTTACGAGGTTGTAAGTAGTTTTTAAAATGATAGATTTGTTTTAGTTTAAGTCTGGCAATGCGACAAGTATGATTTACATGATGTTCAAAACTTAGTGTAGAGTCAACAATAAGTCCTAAATTTTTAGCAAATGGGACAATAGATACATCCTTATTACTAATCTCGACATTAGGAAAATTAAATTTTAAAAATAAGCAAAAGAAGTAAAAATACAGAATAGATATGTTATAGTTTATAGTTATATGTTATAGTTATATGTTATAGTTTTATACTTTAAGGAAAGAACATGGACAGACTCATACAGCCTTGTCCAAAGTATTAATTTTTACTTATTGAAAAATAAGAAGAACGTTATTGTTATTATTTTTTTAATGAAGTCTTGTGTGTAACTATCAATTTTACGGAGGGTCCCTTTCAAGGATGTTGAATAAAGGGGATGACGCACTAAGTCGAATTGCCATTCAACAAAGTGACCCCATCGAAAATCAAAACATAGAGAAGAATGCAACACGAAACACACGTCAAAAACCAACTGCACATGCTTGGTACGAACTGCGCATGCTTATGATCCTTATAACAGCGCAGGTCTTAAAATTTAGAGGCAAACTTATAACCTAAGGGGAGTTAAGTTTGCTCCTATTTCTCTACCTCATAAACTTCCATGGGGTCAGAAATGTTCCTTAATGCGTCATCCCCTTTATTCAACATCCTTGGTCCCTTTAGAATTAATTCTGGCGTCCACTCAAAAATATGGAAAAACCCGGGTTCATTTACACAATCCAGGTATAAAAGTATGCCTGGATTAATATTTTACCCCTTAAAAAGATATAATTGTCAATTTATTGACAATATAGGGCGTTTCAACGCAATTAACTTATTGCATTATAAAATTATGATTAATTACAAACTTTTAAATACAAAAATATAAAATAATAATGATAAAATAAAAAAAAGGACTATTGTCTTAAAATACGTAAACATACATACATTGCATCATAGCAAACATTACACTAACCTATTCATAAACCGATTCCAATATTGTTACAACATATGAGCTATATAACAGTAAACTGCATTCTATACACAACAATATATTCCATTCTCCAATATGTGACGCGTAGTATTTTTAATTTATTTCGTAACATATATATTATGGCATATGAATAACAGTGCATTAAGAGCAAATGTCATTTCTTAGTTTAATGCTAGCGTTTCATAAACAAATCCCAATATTGTTACATCATATGAGCTATATAACAGTAAACTGCATTCTATACACAACAATATATTGCATTCTGTAATATGTGACGCGTAGTATTTTTAATTTATTTCGTAACATATATAATAGTATATGTATAACAGTGGAATAAGAGCAAATGTCATTTCTTAGTTTAATGCTAACGTTCCATAAACAAATCCCAACATTGTTACATCATATGAGCTATATACCAGTAAACTGCATTCTATACATAACAATATATTGCATTCTGTAATATGTGACGCGTAGTGTTTTTAATTTATTTCGTAACATATATATTATAGTATATGTATAACAGTGGAATAAGAGCAAATGTCATATATTAGTTTAATGCTAGCGTTTCATAAACAAATCCCAATATTGTTACATCATATGAGCTATATAACAGTAAACTGCATTCTATACACAACAATATATTGCATTCTGTAATATGTGACGCGTAGTATTTTTAATTTATTTCGTAACATATATATTATAGTATATGTATAACAGTGGAATAAGAGCAAATGTCATTTCTTAGTTTAATGCTAACGTTCCATAAACAAATCCCAACATTGTTACATCATATGAGCTATATACCAGTAAACTGCATTCTATACATAACAATATATTGCATTCTGTAATATGTGACGCGTAGTGTTTTTAATTTATTTTGTAACATATATATTATAGTATATGTATAACAGTGGAATAAGAGCAAATGTCATATATTAGTTTAATGCTAGCGTTTCAAAACAAATCCCAATATTGTTACATCATATGAGCTATATAACAGTAAACTGCATTCTATACACAACAATATATTGCATTCTGTAATATGTGACGCGTAGTATTTTTAATTTATTTCGTAACATATATATTATAGTATATGTATAACAGTGGAATAAGAGCAAATGTCATATCTTAGTTTAATGCTAGCGTTTCATAAACAAATCCCAATATTGTTACATCATATGAGCTATATAACATTAAACTGCATTCTATACACAACAATATATCGCATTCTGTAATATGTGACGCGTAGTATTTTTAATTTATTTCGTAACATATAAATAATGGCATATGAATAACATTGAATAAGAGCAAATGTCATTTCTTAGTTTATTGCTAACGCTCCATAATCAAATCCCAATATTGTTACAACATGTGAGCTATATAACAGTAAACTGCATTTTATACACAACAATATATTGCATTCTGCAATATGTGACGCGAAGTATTTTTAATTTATTTCGTGACATATAAATAATGGCATATGAATAACATTGAATAAGAGCAAATGTCATTTCTTAGTTTAATGCTAACGTTCCATAAACCAATCCCAATATTGTTACAACATGTGAGCTATATAACAGTAAACTGCATTCTATACACAACATTATATTGCATTCTCCAATATGTGACGCGTGGTATTTTTAATTTATTTCGTAACATATAAATAATGGCATATGAATAACACTAAATAAGAGCAAATGTCATTTCTTAGTTTAATGCTAACGTTCCGTAAACAAATCCCAATATTGTTACAACATATGGGCTATATAACAGTAAACTGCATTTTATACACAACAAATATATTCCATTCTCCAATATGTGACGGGTAGCAATTTTTATTTATTTTGTAACATATATATAATGGCATTTCTCTCTTGTTAGAAGATAAAAAATTATAATTTTTGCCATAATGGCAAACTAAAAAAATTACTTTAAAAATTAATAATTATATAGTGGTTAACCTTAATCCGTTAACCCTTATTCTAAATAACATATTTAGAGTATTCAGTATGTAAATAAAGATAAATGATTTTTAATAAGGAGAATTCCAAAAAAATATAAAATTGTGGGAAATGTCAGGTAGAAGTGCACTTACTGGTATTTCCCTACGCTTGGGGTAATTGACCAGGTAGGTGCTGCAGTTAAGCCTACACAGACGCCGATTTCAATAGGATGATCAAGTTTTACTTAATCCTTTTACATTTTATGGGGTGTGTCATAAATAAATCCTATTTAGTTGAGGGTTTTTAATTTTTTTGGGATTCTCCTTATTTAAAATTATTTACCTTTTGACTTTATCTTCGACTGAATACTCTAAATATGTTATTTAGATTAAGGGTTAACGGATTAAGGTCATTCACTTTTTTGGCCCTGAACCATTTCATAATTATTAATATTTAAAGTAATTCTTTTTAGTATGCAATTATGACAAAAATTATCATTTTTTACCTTATAACAGGAGAGAAAAGCATTGCAAGAAGAGAAAATTGGAGCTCTCTTTTTCTATCTGGTTTGCGCCCTTTTTATTTTTATTAACATGAGTGATTATAAGTAATTTAACACATCTCTCATATTAAAATAAAATGAATTCAGGCATCAGAGTTCTTTGCTGCAGTAACAGCTATTTTCCCTTTATGTTGTAAAGCTTCATTAGAGATCGATACTAATGATGAAAATAAATCAGGATTAAGGAGACCCATTCTAAAAAATTCTACTATCACTACTGTCACGCAGAACTTTATACAATGGCTCTCCCCCCCCCCTGACCTAACTGTGACGTATTTGATATCATTTTCTTAGCTGACCTAATCATTTTGTTATTGAAGATGACTTATAAATTACTATTTACAACTTATTATCAATATACATATATTACACATTTAATATAATACAACAATAATTAACATATATGACTAATAACTTGGCACATTTTTTACCTTAATATCTATGGGCATAATGAGCAATAAGTAACTACAGTAACGAGATTAAACACACCAAAATGGGCACTGCGTTACCTTCATTATCTTATTTTGCTAATTAGCATGATAACTTATAACTAGAAGTACATAAAAACTTTCTATAAATTTTATAGCTGCCAAGGCGTTGTACGTGTTTGACTTAAATTTTATTCTACATCTTAACCTAAACGTATTATTAATCGTATTGTGTATTATTTTTAAATATGTAAATAGTTATTCTATACCGGTAATGTTGTTGCACATACAAATGTGGCATGATACATCATCTATTTCTGCTTGCTCAATATTAAGTTTTTTCTTGAGTCTGGCATTGTAACAATTTATATGAAACCATCTTTTACAATAAGTGCACTCTACCCAATCTAAGTTTTGACTCTCGTTGTAAATAGTGAGACAGTATAAACAATTATTTTCTATGCTGTCACTTTCATTTAAAATAGAATCCATGAAATATTTCCTTGCATCATTTGGCCTAAAACTTTCTGTCAAGTCTAATCCGTTTATAAGTCTACGGAAGAATTCTAATACATAAACCCCGCAATCTATTGACCCTTGTTGTTGTGGATAATCAATAGTACGTATATCCCAATCAAAACAATTAATATTAAATAAGGATAGGTTATTGTAACATTTTATAAAATCTAATATATACCTTAATTGCTCTATACTTTCTTTAAAAAATAAAGAGTCATAAATATATATTACCTTTTGCTTTGGGAGTAAAGCTGCTGCCCGAAAGTGTGCGCACTTTTGAGAGCTAGAAGGGTGATTGAGACAATATATAGGAAGAAGGATAAAATCAAACTGAGACCAATCGAACGTCATCGAGCGATGGTTTGGTGTAAGTTGATATTTGGTTTTGTAATGACCCAACATTTGTTGGACCTCTGTAGTTGTAAACGATAAAATTTTTATGTCAGGGTTTAATTTGAAAACGTTTTTAACTAAAAGAGTTAAAACAGAATCTAAAACAATACATGATAACTGTTGTTTATTTTTAAGGGTCCACATATCAAACCAGGTAACTGTTATTTTGTAATAATTTTGGGGATGACTAATAATTGCCACGTTAAAAAATTTATTTTCTTCTCTAACATTATCTACAGATATAAAAAAATCAGAATTTACAAATATTCCGTTTTCACGCGCATTTAAAACGAAATATTTTCCACTTGAAGAAACTAACCTATCTTTATTAAGTATTGATTTCCTTGGTCTCTTAGCTGTTGCACTAAGTCGTGATGCAGAGGTACAACGTACAGATTTAGGAGTACTAGGAATATGACTAGATTTTGAATCCCGCGTAGGACTTGAAATGAAACTACATCGCTTTTTAGGAGACATTACTTTGTTTTGAAATTGGCTATATAGCAAATGATAAGAAACAGTACGTTTTTTTCTGGGATACCACTTTTCAACAGCATCATCTCCTTTATTAGTCTCCACACTTCTTCCTTTCCGTGTAGGTAACTTTATTCTACTAGGACTACTTGATTTTTTGGTACTATTCTTGTTAGGTGACTTACAACTAGGGGACTTAAAACTAGTTGACTTATTATTGGGGGACTTAAAACTACTAGGACTACGTGAATTGGTTCCAGTGGTATGAGTCAAAGAATTTATATATATAGGCTTAGTCGAATGTAAACCTAAAGCAAAACCCTTGACTGTAGTATTAATAAACTCTCTTGAAGCATTAATAAATTTCCCAACCCTTATATTTTTTTTACCCTTTAAAATTGAATTTTTTACAACCCTATTCCAATTTTCTACGTTGGCATTAGAATATCTTTTCATCTCTAGGCTGTCATAAGTGCAGCGAAGAATACCAGTAAATAGGGGCAGAACTTGTGCGTATCTAACAGCAAATCTCATGCCAATCCCAGGGATAAAATATTTATTTTTTTGACTAGTTACATGACTTTCTTTAGCTAAATTATTAAGCACAGATTTAGTTATACCAATAAAATCTTTGGCAAAGGGATTCTCTGCCTTGCGTAAACTATCTGAAATTTCGTCAGATTCGGAATCAGAATAACTGTCCTCGAAATCAGAGTCCAGTGCCTCGTCATTTGACTTACATAACGATTCCATATAATTATTAAAATCGGGAGGTTGATATTTGGATTCAGTTATTCTAACGAAATTTTTAAATTTTGATTTAATGACATTATAGTCTTTCTCTAAAAACAAAGAAGACATAAAACCTACAACTAATATTTTTGCAGATGATTCAAAGTCATTCTGGACTTTCATCCTTTCATTCAAATATCTACAAATCATGTGAATAAAATGAGAATAACATAAATATATTTTGACTAGTTCAGAAGGAAATGCCAAAGGACTTCCACACGCGACTTGATAAGCCAAATGTATATAGTTCTCTAACGTTATATTATTTAAACCTAAAGTCACACCCCTCATTAAAGCCCATGAAAAATCTACAACAACAACATTAACAACTGGCCAAGATAAGCCACAACTATTAGTACAAAAATATCTAAATTTTTCAAAAGACTCTTTAATTACTGGAATCGTATGGCTAGACCTAATAAATTGAATAAGAGGGACAAGTTTCATATTGAGAGATACCACCCCTGAATAATAGAAAACTCTATTTAGTACACCTTTTACTGGTTTAACAATGCTGCCTGTGGCATCTACGTGCAATACAATACAATGCTGTACATTCTTTAACTTTTCTAACATAATTTCTAAATGTTTCTGGCAATAGAAATCCAATTCCATTGGCTTGTCGTAATTCCAAAAATATCGTAAATAATTAGAGTATGTTTTAACCTCGTGTTCATAGAAACAATCCAAATCTATATGATCTTTTCTATCGAAATGGCCTTCATTATTACTCTGCCATTTTAACCTTTTCGCAACCCTCTTACTCCTACAATCCTGCATATGTCCTTTCTTATATAAATCCTCATCTGTCTCTGCAATACACATGTCTTGATATTCAGTCGTAGTGTTCTCTTTCATTCTTTTTAATTGAACTTCGCGGTCTTTTCCTCGCAGTTGATTAGTATTCATTACCTCATGATCAACCTCCCTTTTATTCGCCCTCAAAAATATTACCGAATCATTGTTTTTTTTACTTATAATATCTATCCTATGAACACACTCGGCGTATCCAGTTAGTATGTTACCTAACTCTCGAGGAATGTTAATACCTTTGGAAACGATAGGACAAGGGAATTTAGATTTTCTTAAATAAAATCTAACTCTTTCGATAAATAATTTACTAGAATCTAAAGTTATTTCGGAAACATGACTGGGAAAGGTCCATTCACTTTTCGGAATGGTTAATTTAGTGGAGATGAATATAAATTTCTTACTAGGTTTTAATTCGTCTATGCAAGATACCTTAGACTCGTCATTTAACTCGCTATCCTCCCCTTCGTTAAGTGAGTCGTTGACATCACTTAAAGATGCATAAGAGACATCGCTTGTCTGTGGAGAGGGGTGGGCATTAAATGACGAGTCATCTGGCACATTTAGAATTTCTAATGAAACATTATCGTCTCCAGTTTTGCTGTGTAGGGAGTTGATTTTAAGACTACTGGACTCTACAACTGATTTTTTTCTGTATTCTTCAACCAAATTAAATATTATTCCTAATTTTGATTTACAAAAAGATTTTAATCGAAACAAGTTATATCTATTGTTTGGAGATAAATTAAGTTTAGTCAATACAATTGCACTTAAATCGTTAATGGTTTTTTGGTTAATTCCGTTACTTACTTCCAAATCCATCACTATTCTTACAAACATATCAATTAAACTGTTATGGGATATTATAATTTCTGTGGGTACAGCATTAAAAGATATATACTGTCCTGTAACTTCTTTTTTATTCTCGTCCTTATTTAACTCACTAGTACGTTTAGAAAATTCGTCCCGCAGATTTTTTACGTTCCTAACAAACATCATTTGTAATTGTTTTGCATAACGTGTAGTACTTGGTTGCCAGATTTTATCTGCAACGCCCTTAAAAATTTTAAGGCTTCCACATTTAGCTTTACATCTATACCTACTATTGAAGGTTACAAGATCACATAAATTAACATTACATTCAATTAGCGTATCAATAATCAATTTTATTTTCTGTTCTGAAACAACTCTGTTACGCAAAGCCATTGCTGTTGCTTTTTTATGACTATGTTAAAAATTAAAACAAAAAACTGTAATATAACAAATAAACAATAAAGTAACTACAAATAAAATATGTATGATAAATAAAGACATAAAATTATGATTAGAAAAATAATACAAAACTATATAAATTGTCAATACAAACTAATTAACTTAAAACAATTACATTAACGAAAAACACCACTGATTTTATAAATTGAATAAAATAAAGAAATAAAATTATGAGTAGAAAAATAATATAAAACTATATAAATTGTCAATACAAACTAATTAACTTAAAACAATTACAATAACGAAAAACACCACTGATTTTATAAATTGAATAAAATAAAAAAATAAAATTATGATTAGAAAAATAATATGAAACTATATAAATTGTCAATACAAACTAATTAACTTAAAACATTACATTAACGAAAACCCACTGATTTTATAAATTGAATAAAATAAAGAAATAAAATTATGAGTAGAAAAATATATAAACTATATAAATTGTCAATACAAACTAATTAACTTAAAACAATTACAATAACGAAAAACTCCACTGATTTATAAATTGAATAAAAAAAAAATAAAATTATGATTAGAAAAAAATAAATATATTAAATTGTCAATACAAACTAATTAACTTAAAACAATTACAATAACGAAAAACTCCACTGATTTTATAAATTGAATAAATAAAAAAATAAAATTATGATTAGAAAAAATAATATGAAACTATATAAATTGTCAATACAAACTAATAACTTAAAACAATTACATAACGAAAAACTCCACTGATTTTATAAATTGAATAAAATAAAAAAATAAAATTATGATTAGAAAAATAATATGAAACTATATAAATTGTCAATACAAACTAATTAACTTAAAACAATTACAATAACGAAAACTCCACTGATTTTATTGAATAAAATAAAAAAATAAAATTATGATTAGAAAAATATATGAAAACTATATAATTGTCAATACAAACTAATTAACTTAAAACAATTACATTAACGAAAAACACCACTGATTTATAAATTGAATAAATAAAGAAATAAATTATGAGTAGAAAAATAATATAAACTATATAAATTGTCAATACAAACTAATTAACTTAAAACAATTACAATAACGAAAAACACCTGATTTTATAAATTGAATAAAATAAAAAAATAAATTATGATTAGAAAAATAATATGAAACTATATATAAAAATAATAATATGCAACTATATATATTTTTAATACTAACTAATTTAACTTAAAACACTAATGATATTACAGAATGAATAAAATAAATGAAATAAAAATAAAATGTAAATATTTTAAAAATTAAGATAATGTAAAAAACTTAGTTTTGAAAAAAACTTATGGAACATCACGCACTAAGGGTCACTATGTTACCTGCTTGACAGCCTGTGAATAATGATAAGATTACCCTAAATTGAGCTGGCTTAAATAGATTATCTCAAGTCCTCCCCCATAACAGCTTTAAAAGCAGGTACCCACAATGTTACATGATCATTTTAACTCCTTCTCTGAACTTATTGACATCAATATTTCAGCTGACAATGGAAATCCTCAAACACGTAAGTAGAAGAAAAGTAAATATTTTGATTGAGTAATACTTTTAATGTAATATAAACAGTTCTGTTTTTTTTTCAATACATGTATTGTGTTGTGATTATTAACAGTCTAATACAATGTCTATTAATAGGTCTTCCTTAAAGTTAGAAACGTTTTTGAAAGTTGCGATAATTTGAATTATCACAATTAATTTATTTAAATGATTGTTAATAAACTATAATACGACACACGGCTAAAATCAATTGACACCCGCCAAAAATCTGTGAGGGAAGATTCTATTGGCTCAGACCGACCCGCTCTTTCCCTCACTTTTATGCCAACCCGGAATAAAAAAATACCTTTTTCGTAAATAAATCATATAAAGGCAACACTGGTTGTAAATATTTGTAACCTCGCGTCGCTTTTATTTCCTCATTGTGCATATTTATCTGTTCGAGTTCGTTTCGTTCCATTCCAATCTGTTTAATTCATCCAATTATTGCAGAGTTGTAATATGATTTGAGTGCCTATTTGACGCATGGACATGATGTATTCTTCAAGCATTTTTGCTATTAGAGTACAGCGCAGGGTCTGGGGTTGTCAACCAAAGATGCATTTTTTTTCGAAAATGCCAATGTCTTTCAATAGATGACATTCTTGACTTTTTTAAGTCATGAATGCATATTGTGTCATATTATTTTTATAGTATGAAACAATACGCATTCAATTATACAAACATAACACAAAAAAAGCAGTTTATTTTGGAAAAAAGTAATTATAGCTGACGATTTATTAAATCGTCAAACTTTATCATAGAACTATTATGATCCATTGCATTACGTAATCAAAAACTTTAACTTCACTTAATTCATACTTCCCGAACAAATTAATGCAACACTTAGGTAAATTTATAGAACAAAGATATTTATTAAAAAGTAAATAAATAAATTTTTAAAAAATAAAAAATACGATATCAAATTAAAAACAAATCATAAAATTCAAACATAACCTGACTTTCAGTGTTGCCGAGTAGGGATTTTTTTTGTTACTATAAAGAAGGGATTTTTTATTTTAAAAATGAGGGTTGAAAGCATTGAGATTTGGCGGGGTGTCAATTGATTTTAGCCGTGTGTCGTACTATAGTATAAATAATCCGTCTAAATATTTTTTAACCTGTATATGTTGGTTATATATATTTTTTATCATTCTTATTGCAGAAAATCGATTTTGTGGGATCTTCTCATGCTCTTCGAATGAAGAATGTGTTACTGCGCAAGAGATATGATGCCAAGGAAGAAGGTTTAGCTATTTCAGGGTGCCGCCTGCGCCTCTTATTGAAACGTATTAGAAAACAGCCTTTAACTAAACCAATTGTCGTTTGCATTGGAGTAAACGACATCAAAGAATTATTTTCTATGCCTGCGGAGTGTGTAAGTATAACTTCTCAAAACTTTAAGTAATATCATTTGTTAATGTGTCAATTGTTAAACTAACCATGTTAGTTCAATAACCAAATAATTAATTTGTGTGTTTCAGCGTTCGGCAGCTTTGCGGGCAACCACAAAAAGATTGCATGCTTTGTTAAGTTTAGTCCGCAAAATGAACCTCACGTGTTATTTCTTAGAAGTAAGTTGGCTTCTTCTATATGTTCATTATTTCATAAATATGCTACAATTGATTCCTTTCTAATCTTATTATATCATTTTGCAATGTTAATCCTGTAGGTGTTGCCCGTACCAGCTCTTCAAATTGATCATGGAAGAGAGACTGTAGAGGAAGTGACGGCCATCATCAACAAAGTCGTGTGGTCTTTTGATAGGTCAAACATAAAAATCATTAGGACACACGACTTAGTTTGTCATTCTGATGGATCTCCAGACTTGAGTCTCTTTGAAAAGTAAGTAAAAAGTAATTATGTATAAAGTATAATTTATATAATATATTAATATAATATATTTATATAGGAATAACGTAATTTTAAAATGTATCTTTTTTAAACTAATATGCTAATGATCAAGTTTTATAATGACAACTCCTTTTACAGGTTTATAGGACATAGAAAAAGACGTGACTTAGTTCATCTGAACGCTGAAGGATATTGGTATATTTTACGTCGTTTAGCTCAACAAATCTCGTCAGACTTATAGCATTAAGGAAATTATTTTCGTTGTAGTATAAATGCTTATCATAGTTGTATTATGTTACATTGTAATTATATCAATTGTAAGTTGTAAATAGTAATTTATAAGTCATATATGTTAATTATAGTTGTATTATATTAAATGTGTAATATATGTTTATTAATAGTAAGTTGTAAAAGTAATTTAAGTCATTATGTTAATTATAGTTGTATTATTTAAATGTGTAATATATGTTTATTAATGTAAGTTGTAAATAGTAATTTATAAGTCATATATGTTAATTATAGTTGTTTATATTTATGTGTAATATGTTTATTAATAATAAGTTGTAAATAGTAATTTATAAGTCATATATATTTATTCATGTTAACTTCAATAACAAAATGATTAGGTCAGCTAAGAAAATGATATCAAATACGTCACAGTTAGGTCAGGGGGAGAGCCATTGTATAAGTTCTGCGTGACAGTAGTGATAGTAGAATTTTTTAGAATGGGTCTCCTTAATCCTGATTTATTTTCATCATTAGTATCGATGTCTAATGAAGCTTTACAATATGAAGGGAAAATAGCTGTTACTGCAGCAAAGAACTCTGATGCCTGAATTCATTTTATTTTAATATGAGAGATGTGTTAATTACTTATAATCACTCATGTTAATAAAATAAAAGGGCGCAAACCAGATGGAAAGAAAGCTCCAATTTTCTCTTCTTGCAATGTTTTTCTCTCCGTTTATAAGGTAAAAAATTATAATTTTTGTCATAATTGCATACTAAAAAAAATTACTTTAAATATTAATAATTATGAAATGGTTCAGGGCCAAAAAAGTGAATGACCTTAATCCGTTAACCCTTCATCTAAATAACATATTTAGAGTATTCAGTCCAAGATAAAGTCAAAAGGTAAATAATTTTATATAAGGAGAATCCCAAAAAAATTAAAAACCCTCAACTAAATAAGATTTATTTATGACACACCCCATAAAATGTAAAAGGATTAAGTAAAACTTGATCATCCTATTAAAATCGGCGTCTGTGTAGGCTTAACTGCAAACCTACCTGGTCAATTACCCAAGCGTAGGGAAATACCAGTAAGTGCACTTCTACCTGACATTTCCACAATTTTTTTTTTGGAATTCTCATTGTTACAAATCATTTAACTTTATTTACACACTGAATACTCTAAATATGTTACTTAGAGTAAGGGTTAACGAATTAAGGCCATTCACTTTTTTGGCCCTGCACCATTATATAATTAATAATTTTTAAAGTAATTTTTTTAGTATGCTATTATATATATGCTACAAAATAAATTAAAATACTACGCGTCACATATTACAGAATGCAATATATTGTTGTTATAGAATGCAGTTTACTGTTATAGAGCTCATATGATGTAACAATATTGGGATTGGTTTATGAAACGCTAGCATTAAACCTAAGAAATGACATTTGCTCTTATTCCACTTATACATTACTATAATATTATATGTTACGAAATAAAATTAAAAATACTACGCGTCACATATTACAGAATGCAATATATTGTTGTGTATAGAATGCAGTTTACTGTTATATAGCTCACATGTTGTAACATTATTGGGATTTGTTTATGAAACGCTAGCATTAAACTAAGAAATGACATTTGCTCTTATTCCACTGTTATACATATACTATAATATATATGTTACGAAATAAATTAAAAATGCTACCCGTCACATATTGCAGAATGCAATATATTGTTGTGTATAGAATGCAGTTTACTGTTATATAGCTCACATGTTGTAACAATATTAGGATTTAATTATGGAGCGTTAGCATTAAACTAAGAAAAGACATTTGCTCTTATTCACTGTTATTCATATGCCATTATTTATATGTTACGAAATAAATTAAAAATACTACGCGTCACATATACAGAATGAATATATGTTGTGTATAGAATGCAGTTTAATGTTATATAGCTCATATGATGTAACAATATTGGGATTTGATTATGGAGCGTTAGCATTAAACTAAGAAAAGACATTTGCTCTTATTCACTGTTATTCATATGCCATTATTTATATGTTACGAAATAAATTAAAAATACTACGCGTCACATATTACAGAATGGATATTTGTGTATAGAATGCAGTTTACTGTTATATAGCTCTATGATGTAAACAATATTGGATTTTGTGAAACGCTAGCATTAAACTAAGAAATGCTGCTCTTATTCCACTGTTATTCATATGCCATAATATGTATGTTACAAAATAAATTAAAAATACTACGCGTCACATATTACAGAATGCGATATATTGTTTTGTATAGAATGCAGTTTACTGTTATATAGCTCACATGTTGTAACAATATTGGGATTTTATTATGGAGCGTTAGCATTAAACTAAGAAATGACATTTGCTCTTATTCACTGTTATTCATATGCCATTATTTATATGTTACGAAATAAATGAAAAATACCACGCGTCACATATTACAGAATGCGATATATTGTTGTGTGTAGAATGCAGTTTACTGTTATATAGCTCATATGATGTAACAATATTGGGATTTGTTTATGAAACGCTAGCATTAAACTAAGAAATGACATTTGCTCTTATTCCACTGTTATTCATATGCCATAATATATATGTTACAAATAAATTAAAAATACTACGCGTCACATATTTACAGAATGCGATATATTGTTGTGATAGAATGCAGTTTAATGTTATATAGCTCATATGATGTAACAATATTGGGATTTGATATGGAGCGTTAGCATTAAACTAAGAAATGACATTTGCTCTTATTCACTGTTATTCATATGCCATATTTATATGTTTACGAAATAAATTAAAAATACTACGCGTCACATATTACAGAATGCGATATATTGTTGTGATAGAATGCAGTTTACTGTATATAGCTCATATGATGTAACAATATTGGGATTTGTTTATGAAACGCTAGCATTAAACTAAGAAATGACATTTGCTCTTATTCCACTGTTATTCATATGCCATAATATGTATGTTACAAAATAAATTAAAAATACTACGCGTCACATATTACAGAATGCGATATATTGTTGTATAGAATGCAGTTTACCTGTTATATAGCTCACATGTTGTAACAATATTGGGATTTTATTATGGAGCGTTAGCATTAAACTAAGAAATGACATTTGCTCTTATTCACTGTTATTCATATGCCATTATTTATATGTTACGAAATAAATGAAAAATACCACGCGTCACATATTACAGAATGCGATATATTGTTGTGTATAGAATGCAGTTTAATGTTATATAGCTCATATGATGTAACATTATTGGGATTTGTTTATGAAACGCTAGCATTAAACTAAGAAATGACATTTGCTCTTATTCCACTGTTATACATATATTAATTTATATGTTACGAATAATTAAAAGCTACCCGTCACATATTGCAGAATGCAATATATTGTTGTGTATAGAATGCAGTTTACTGTATATAGCTCACATGTTTGTAACAATATTGGATTTGATTATGGAGCGTTAGCATAAACTAAGAAATGACATTTGCTCTTATTCACTGTTTCATATGCCATTTTTATATGTTACGAAATAAATAAAAATACTACGCGTCACATATTACAGAATGCAATATATTGTTGTGTATAGAATGCAGTTTACTGTTATATAGCTCATATGATGTAACAATATTGGGATTTGTTTATGAAACGCTAGCATTAACTAAGAAATGACATTTGCTCTTATCCACTGTTATTCATAGCCATAATATATATGTTACAAAATAAATTAAAAATACTATGCGTCACGTATTGCAAAATGCAATATATTGTTGTGTATAGAATGCAGTTTACTGTTATATAGCTCACATGTTGTAACAATATGGGATTTGTTATGGCGTTAGCATTAAACTAAGAAATGACATTTGCTCTTATTCACTGTTATTCATATGCCATTATTTATATGTTACGAAATAAATTAAAAATACCACGCGTCATATTGGAGAATGCAATATATTGTTGTGTATTGAATGCAATTTACTGTTATATAGCTCACATGTTGTAACAATATTGGGATTTGTTTATGGAACGTTAGCATTAAACTAAGAAATGACATTTGCTCTTATTCACTGTTATTCATATGCCATTATTTATATGTTACGAAATAAATTAAAAATACTACGCGTCACATATTGGAGAATGCAATATATTGTTGTGTATAGAATGCAGTTTACTGTTATATAGCTCACATGTTGTAACAATATTGGGATTTTATTATGGAGCGTTAGCATTAAACTAAGAAATGACATTTGCTCTTATTCACTGTTATTCATATGCCATTATTTATATGTTACGAAATAAATTAAAAATACCACGCGTCACATATTACAGAATGCAATATATTGTTGTGTATAGAATGCAGTTTACTGTTATATAGCTCATATGTTGTAACAATAATGGGAATTTGTTTATGGAACGTTAGCATTAAACTAAGAAATGACATTTGCTCTTATTCACTGTTATACATACTATAATATTATGTTAGGAAATAAATTAAAAATACTACGCGTCACATATTACAGAATGCAATATATTGTTGTGTATAGAATGCAGTTTACTGTTATATAGCTCACATGATGTAACAATGTTGGGATTGTTTATGAACGCTAGCATTAAACTAAGAAATGACATTTGCTCTTATTCACTGTTATACATATACTATAATATATATGTTACGAAATAAATTAAAAATACCACGCGTCACATATTACAGAATGCAATATATTGTTGTGTATAGAATGCAGTTTACTGTTATATAGCTCATATGTTGTAACAATAATGGGAATTTGTTTATGGAACGTTAGCATTAAACTAAGAAATGACATTTGCTCTTATTCACTGTTATACATATACTATAATATATATGTTACGAAATAAATTAAAAATACTACGCGTCACATATTGCAGAATGCAATATATTGTTGTGTATAGAATGCAGTTTACTGTTATATAGCTCATATGATGTAACAATATTGGGATTTGTTATGGAACGTTAGCATTAAACTAAGAAATGACATTTGCTCTTATTCCACTGTTATACATATACCATAATTATATTGTTACGAAATAAATTAAAATACTACGCGTCACATAACAGAATGCAATATATTGTTGTGTATAGAATGCAGTTTACTGTTATATAGCTCATATGATGTAACAATATTGGGATTTGTTTATGAAACGCTAGCATTAAACTAAGAAATGACATTTGCTCTTTTTCCACTGTTATACATATACTATAATATATATGTTACGAAATAAATTAAAAATACTACGCGTCACATATTGGAGAATGCAATATATTGTTGTGTATAGAATGCAGTGTACTGTATATAGCATATGATGTAACAATATTGGGATTGGTTTATGGAACGTTAGCATTAAACTAAGAAATGACATTTGCTCTTATTCCAATTATACATATGCTATTAATGTATGTTACGAAAAAATTAAAAATACTACGCGTCACAATTGCAGAATGCAATATTGTTGTGTATAGAATGCAGTTTACTGTTATATAGCTCATATGTTGTAACAATATTGGGATTTGTTTATGGAACGTTAGCATTAAACTAAGAAATGACATTTGCTCTTATTCCACTGTTATACATATACTATAATATATATGTTACGAAATAAATTAAAAATACTACGCGTCACATATTACAGAATGCAATATATTGTTGTGTAGAGAATGCAGTTTACTGTTATATAGCTCATATGATGTAACAATATTGGGATTGGTTTATGGAGCGTTAGCATTAAACTAAGAAATGTCATTTGCTCTTATTCACTGTTATTCATATGCCATTATTTATATGTTACGAAATAAATTAAAAATACTACGCGTCACATATTGGAGAATGCAATATATTGTTGTGTATAGAATGCAGTTTACTGTTATATAGCTCATATGTTGTAACAATATTGGAATCGGTTTATGAATAGGTTAGTGTAATGTTTGTTATGATGCAATGTATGTATGTTTACGTATTTTAAGACAATAGTCCTTTTTTTTATTTTATCATTATTATTTTATATTTTTGTATTTAAAAGTTTGTAATGAATCATAATTTTATAATGCAATAAGTTAATTGCGTTTAAACGCCCTATATTGTCAATAAATTGACAATTATATCTTTTTAAGGGGTAAAATACTAATCCAGGCATACTTTTTTACCTGGATTGTGTAAATGAACCCGGGTTTTTCCATATTTTTGAGTGGACGCCAGAATTAATTCTAAAGGGACCCTCCGTATCAATTTTTCAGTTTTGTATATTAACATTTGAGCTTCATTTAATTCTTGATTTTATCTTTTATTTAGTCTGCCCGTTACAGTATGTAATGTAAGAGTTGGAGAAAGTCCGAAATATTTGTTATTAACCTTGATTGGACTTTGTGAGTAAACTTGTATACGTTTTTAATTTTTACTCATTGATAAATACATATTTTACTTAAATATAGGTAAGAATATAGTGAAATAGAATCAACAAGTAACTTTCCTCACGTATTTCTGACTCTTAATGTCTTTCTGGCTTGTTAATGTCAAAATAAGAAATGTTTGCTATTTATATTTTAGCACCTTGAGTTACTCTAGAGAAGGTTATGCAAATTTATTGTTGACTGTCAATAATGTTTCAGGGTTTTTGAGCTTATTCACAGCTAAGGTGGTTAAGCCTTTAAACAATAAATACAATTTGAAACACATATTGGAAAGTTTTCTATCATTTAACACTTTGGCTGCGGGGGTATTGGCATGTAGTTCCAATGTAGTTATACAATACAATGTAGTTTTTGAGATACAACTCTCTAGCATTAATACACTGGGCGCTACGATGATAACAGACACACACATACAGAAAGACAACTTTGTCTGTCTTAGGAGGTCTTTAACTCCTAAAACGGATAATTCTGGTTTCAGATTTTTTTGCAAACAATACTTTTCTTTTCTACCTACGGTATAAATGATGAAAACCTTAAGTTTTTCTGATGACAGCATATGCCGTCATTAGCAGCAAAAGGATTATGCTAGACAAGGCTGGTTGACAATCATCTTTCATTATTATCTTAACGAACTGGCAGCCATTTATAAAATCAATTTTTTAAATTAAAAAATTTTGTTTTTTAAACTTGCACTAGTTTTTAGGGGAGTTGGTTCGCTTGTTATTCTATTCTATTATAACTTAAAAGTAAAAATATAGAAAAATAAATTTTTCAGCATGATTGTAAAATAGAATTGAATAATTGGTTTTATTCCACTATAGTTTTACACCATAACTTCATGGTTTTATTCTTGTTTTATTCGCGATTCAAAGTCCGTAGCAACGCCACCGTCGCTGATAAGAAATTGATAACGAAAGGGTGATCGTTGTTAAAGTCCTTATGGGGTTTTTTTAGTTTTTCTTATTTGTGACGACTATTTCTTTAAATATTTTTCGAAGTGCTTTAATTTAATTAATTTTAGGACGTATGAACTCTGTAGAATCACTATTTCATTGGAAAATAGGGTTTTAATGGGTTGTCACGAAGTATTTAAATTGAGTGATAAGAAGGTGGAATTTTGTGATAAGAAGGAATTGTGGAACACAATATAGTGTTTTATTTGATTTATTGTTAATTAATGTTACTTTTAATTAATTTCAGTTTGCACAAACACAAAAAATTACCTTATCATTGCATTAAATTGTTTAAATTAGTTGTAACAGGTATTTAAATTATACAAGCTGATTTTCACCGTAATGGTGTTTTAATTTATTATTTATTTATTTATTATTAAGGTGCTTAACACTAAGGTCATCAGCACCTCTTCTATATAGACAAACAGATAAAATAGACTAAGACTACCATGATGAGCAGGTCAAAATGCTTAAATATCATAATAAGATAAATTAAGTAAATCAAATATAGAATAAAGATAAACTAAATATAAGATAAAACAGGGTTGGTACAAGTATATTGTGTAAGTGTTTTTGTTTATTATTTCATTTAATATATTGTTTATTGTGTATTATTTTTGTTATTTATTTATTTATATTAATTAAATTACGCATTTATAAGTGCGTAATAGTATTAGTTATACTGAAATGCTTTAAAGTTCTATAAAATTAGTTAAAAAGGTTTTAGTTATTAAGAGTTGGTTATATTTCGTTAAAGAACTCGTTGTCAAGGAGGAAATTAAAAAGATTTTGAATAGTGGGTTCATCATTGCCTAAAATTTCTTCCATTGTAGATGGTATATGATGAAATTTGAGAGAATCTTGAAGTATGAAACAATCCATCAAAAAATGTTTTACTGTCAAAGGCTCATTGCAGAGTCTACACTTGGGGTACTCTCTGTCTCTTGTAAATAAATAGCTATGCGTAAGTCTAGTGTGTCCGAGTCTCAATCTACATAGTACAGTTTCTTCATGTCTCTTTTCCCTGTAGCACGTTTTCCACTCTTCTACTGTCGGTTTTATAATTTTGAGTTTGTTGTTGTCCGTGTTGTCCCACAAATCTTGCCATTCTCTGTTAATACTGGTTCGTAAGATACGGTCTATGTCGTTAATTGTTATCAGCGAGTTAGATTCAACTCCATTTTGGATGGAGGATTTTGCCAATTTGTCGGCTGCTTCATTCCCTTTGATACCAACGTGACCTGGAATCCAGCAGAACTTGACTTTCATCTTATGTTCAGCTATCAGTTCCCGAATCTCTATTGCTGTATTGTGTTGTACATGTAGCTTTCCAAGTAACATTAAAGCACTTGAAGAATCAGTGAAAATAATAGCCTCTCTTTTGGCATTATCTATTGCATACATGATAGCTTTCTTTATTGCTTCTAGCTCAATATTCGTTATAGAGCTGAGAGGGCATCCCTTGAATTGACCTTCACCTCCTGAGCTTGTTGTAAATGCAAATCCTGTTAGTTCGTTGTCTTTAGATCCATCAGTGTAGATAAGTTCCGCATGTTTATATTTATTTCGTATTATGTTATGTATATGTGTTATTTCATATGTTTGGCATTTAGATTTATACGAGTGTAACTGCTGGGGTCTTATATGCAACCAGGGGCATATTCTCGTAACTTGGTGATGAATAGCCGTAGACGGTGATGGCAGATTGTCCAATTGATATAAATGTTTCAAGGTCCTGAACCGCTCTCCCAATGGTTTGTTAAGGCTAGGCCTTCTCTCAAATTGGCTTCTGTATGGCGAACTAACGATTTTATTTGTAACGTAATGTTTTGGAAATTGGGTCTTGCGAAAAACGTATTTAAAACTAAATAGTGACGGCGTAGATAAAGAGGAGGCTCGTTGCCTCAACAAAAATACTTGCTACAGGGCTGGTCTTAAATGCGCCCGTAGCGATCCTGATTCCTGAATTGTGAACAGGATCCAAGCGCCGCAAAATCATTTCCTTCGCTGAGCTATAAACGATGGCACCGTAGTCAATTTTTGATCGTATTGTTTGTCTGTAAAGCCGTAGCAGTGTCTTTCTGTCAGCTCCCCACTTTTGAGCTTTGATGATATTCAAGAGCTTTAAATCCCGAGTACATCGTGCTTTCAAATCTTCTATGTGACGTTCCCAATTAAGTTTTTCATCCAGTAATAGACCAAGATATTTAACGTGGTTGACAGTAGGTATTTGCTGACCAGCTAGAACAAGCCTTGGAACCTCCTTTCTTTTCCTTCTTGCAAAAACAATTGCTTTGGTTTTTGATGGAGAGAAGTTTAAACCCGTTTTATTCGCCCATTTATGTAATTTATTTATACACCTCTGGATAACTTTTGTAGCGTCATTAAGCTTTTTAGAGCGAAATAGCACTGTAAAATCATCCACAAAATAGAGAGTCTCAACACAAGAAGGCATCTCTTTAGCAGCACTGTGAACTGCCAGGAAGAGTGTGACACTTAAAACTGCACCTTGAGGCACACCGTTTTGCTGTTCATGTAGTTCTGAGAAATCGCCTCCAACTCTAACTCTAAAAGTACGTTTAGATAGAAAATTTTGTATGAATTTTGCCATGTTTCCTTTGAATCCAAAGTCCTTTAGTTGTTTTAAAATTTGGTACTTCCATGTATGATCATAAGCCTTCTCACAATCAAAAAATACCCCTAAAGTTACTTGTCCCCGAGCAAAACCATTTTTGACATATGTATCTAAAGCTACAAGGTGGTCATGCGTAGATTGATTTTTCCTGAAACCAATTTGACGAGGTGAGTAAATTTCTTGTTTCAAGAACCCACATGAGTCTTGAGTTTACCATTTTCTCAAGTAGTTTTCCGACCGCACTTGTCATTGCTATTGGCCGATAAGAGCCTTCTTGACTAGGATCCTTTCCAGGCTTAGCTATCGGGATAAGAATAGCTTCTCTCCAGTTTTCAGGATAGACATTCTTTTCCCATATTGCGTTAAAAAGGTTCAGTAAATGTTGGTAAAATAATTTGGGTAAATTTTTTAGCATAATATTATATATTTGATCTGGACCAGGAGATGAGTTTTTTAAAGTCGAAAGAGCAGTTTCTAATTCCCATAGCGAAAATCGTGTATTATAATATTCGTTGTTGTCGGATTCGAAATTTATGTTATTTTCCTCAGCAGCTTTCTTAATAATTTGAAACTTTTTGGGGTAAGACGTTGTAGCACTAACCTCAGCAAAATGGTGGGCTAAAAGTTCTGACACTCGCTTCGGTTCTGTTACAACATCTGTTCCTTTTTTAAGTACTGGTGTTTCCAAGCTTGGACGTTTTCCCCATAACACCTTTATCTTTCTCCATATTTCTGTAGAGTTTGTGTTTTCATTAATTGAAGATATATATTGTCTCCAAGACTCCTTTTTGGCTTGAATAAACGTTTTCTACTCTGAGATCGTGCTTTCTTAAACAGTTCAAGGTTTCCTGAAGTAGGGTTTTTATTAAAGCGCCACCAAGCTTTACGTCTGTCTCTAAGTGCTCTTCTACACTCACTTGTCCACCAAGGAACTTTAGGTCTTCCGTTTCCTATTCGAAAGCGAGGAATAGCAACCTCAGCAGCGTTCAAAATTGAGGATGATATAGAGTTTAACATTTCATTGACATCTTTTTCATCTTTGCACGGTTGATACTGACTCAAAGTTTTTTTGAACAGTTCCCAATCAGCTTTTTTGAATGACCAATTAGGGTGTAGTTGTTGAGTTTGCGGTTCTTCTGGCAAAATAGTGAGGTAGAGTGGAAAGTGGTCGCTACCATATAGGTAAGGAGCCACTTTGAATTCCGCTTTTCTTACGATTGACTTAGAGCTAAGTACTATGTCTAAAGCGTCATATTTTCCTGTTCTTGAATCTAAATATGTGCTTTGGTTTTCATTGTAGATGAATAAATGTTCCTCGTCTATAAACGTTTCTATTATTTTCCCTCGGTTATCTGTTTTAGACGACCCCCACATTAGGTTATGGGCGTTGAAGTCACCAGCTATGACTTGGGGGCCTGGCAGTTGTTGAAGTAAATTTTTAATTGGGGTGTCGTAATATTGTCTTCATTTGATAAATACAAGTTACAAACTGTTATTGGATACGCGGATCCAACTCGGCAAGCCATGGCTTGATGTAATGTTAGAAGGCCGCTAAAATAAAATAGCTAACCCTCCTTTCCAAGTACCGCAGACAGGATTGTTCCGGTAAGTCTTGTAACCTGGTATATTAAGCGGACTATTATCTGGTAGGTGAGTCTCCTGAAGCATTATTACAGAAGGTTTTGTTTCTTCTATTAGTACTCTCAGATCTTCTCTTCGGCTTCTTACGCCTTTACAGTTCCAAGAACATATTCTCATATTATACATTTTATTTTTGTATTTATTGAATATTTTTGTATTATTGTATTTATTTAATATATTAATAAAAAGCTTTATTTATTTTAATATTGTTTTGTTTATTATTGATTATTTTAATATATATTTAGTAATTTAGTTAATGTGTATTAATTAATTAAATGTGTTTTTGTATTGAGTAATATAAATTGATTAGAAATGGTAAATTTAGGTTTAGTAATTTAGTTAGTGTATACTAATTTAATTTAATTTAGTGTTTTTTACTGTATTGGGTAATATAAATTAGTTAGAAATAGAAAATATAGATTACAGATAAGTTGATGATATAGGTAATATATTGGATTGGTATAATATAAAGATAGGTAATAAAGGTAAAATATGGCTAGCTCACCACTTAAATAATTAATAAATCAATCATTTAAGTCTTTAAATAATTAAAAAATTAATTATTTAAGTCTTTAAATAATTAATAAATTAATTATTTAAGTCTTTAAGGAGTTATTAGTACGTCTTCTTCGTTTCTTCTTTTCTCCTTACTTGAAGTTGAACTCGTTCTGGAAAAAGCACTGTCACTTTTTCTATCATTTTCAGCATCATCTGAAGAGGACACATTCCACTCATCAGCCCACATCATCCGTCTTTCTTCTTGGGTGTTGAGAAATTTTCTCAGGATCTTTTAAATATTCTATAACTCCCTTTTGGGGTTGCTTTTCTTTTTGTTCTTTTGACTTAGTGGTAACGTTGCTGCTTTTTTCATGGGCTTTTTTATGTTCTTTCTGTTGTACTTCTGCCTTTTGTTTTTCCTGATGTTTTTTTTCTTTTGCTTCTCTTTGTTTGCTTATCGACTTTGATGGGGCTGTTGTTACGGATGAAGATTTTAGAGGTGGTAAATCACATTGGATCGCCATATCGATAGTTACTTTTGGTTTAGGTAGTGCGTGGCTAGCATACGATTGGGCCTGATTTACTTGCGTAGTAATTACCTTACGTTTGGCTTCCAAGTATGATATTTGTTCTACCACTTTTGTTTCTGTCACTTTCTTTTCTAAAATCCATCGTGGACATGCTCTATCAAAAGTAGAGTGGGCAGCTCCACAGTTGACACATTTTTTAGGATTTGGGCATACTTCCGTTTCGTGCTTGGTTTCGGAACATTCCGGGCAAGTGTATGTTTCTTTAGGGCAGTTAACTTCTACATGATTGAATTTAAGGCATTTCCTACACCTAGTTGGTAGAGGTACATACGGTCTGAGAGCTACCGAATAGTATCCGATCTTAACTTTTTCTGGGAGTTTTGCCAATGCCATTGTGAGAACGTAAGAGTTAGTTTTAATAATGTTACCATTCCGTTTAGTTGTTATTCTATAAAGATCTGTCACACCTTGGAACCTAAGGTTCTCTTTGATTTCATCAAGTGACACCAAATCTAAGTCTGAGCAAGTAATAACTCCACGTACTGAGTTCAAGGTTTTGTGCGCTTCAACTGTAAGAGGTAAATGAATGTTCCGAGGAAGATTTCTGAACAACTTTTCCCCCTGTTCAGTAGAAAATGTCTGAACCAGTAAGCTACCGTCTTTTAACTTTTTAGCGTTTTTGACCGAACCACAGGAGTTAACAATAAGCTTATCAATAAGAAAGGGCGAAACAGTACTGAAGGACGATCCATCAGCTCTCTTTACGACTAGATACGTAAGATTAGCCCTTGGGGCTGCGGGAATCACATTCTGTAAGCTACTACGTCCTCTCTTTTTACCCTTTAAGTTACGTTCATTTTGACAGATCATGTCAAAATCAATCAAATTCTTTTCATTTGAGGTACCTGAGCCCCCCGGACCTCCAGGGTCTGGAGGCTTATCGCTAGTCATACTCACCTCGTCTGTTCACTCAGTTAAGACTAACTTGTACTAATTCAATCCTTCTTTGCCTTGTTTTCTGTAGGAATAATTTTCTTTAGCTGTTTTGCCTTTTATCGCTGTCACTCCCGAAAAAAAACCGGTGTTTTAATTTATTAATCAATTTTATTTACTCACACTAAAATAATTAATAACTCAATAAAATCACTTTTTGTAAAATGTTTGTGTAAATTATCTGTTTAGGTTTTATTATTTCTGGGTTAAATCGCACAAATCCAAGTCTGTAGTGATAAGAGCCTGATTCTATATTTAAAATCCTGGATTAATCGAAGTTTTTATCTATGAAATATTGGCAATTTTTTTTTTTAGCACTGATAGTCCTTCTATTAATTTTTACCTCATTTATCGCACATTAACTAACAATAAAAAAATAAAAGAAGAAATTTTATCGGCTCCCATGCTAATCCTATAATAAAAAAAAAAAATTTGATCACCCTTTCGTTTTCCCGCCATTGGTATTGCCAACCTTACAACTATCTCTTTGAATCGTGAATATAATATTTTTTGTATGATTCAATGAAAATTTAAGGACCTAATTCTTTTTTTTAATTTGAATGTAAAAAGCAGTTGTAATATTTCAAGGGATAAGATAATCTGACTTTTCTCAGCCTTGTAGACACTCGAGTTAGTTAATTTGACTGGTACCTTGAAGTAAATTATTTCTTGATAGAGTTCCTAACTTTACCCCTAAAGAATGTGAAATGAAAAATTAAATATAATTGTTCAGTGTGGAGTATAAATGGATAGAGAAACCATTGAAAATTAAAACAGAACTACATACCATTGGCTTGTAACACCCATAATAGTAGCAAAATGAGCCCAACAATCCAGCATAGATTCTACATGATCTGACTATCTGAACCCTCTTCCTTATAGTAGAGTCTTATGAGCTCTTTTTCACTTGCAAGCCAGACTTCGGAAGTCTGGTTTGGCGCTAGTGAAAACATGGGTTATTAATTTAGTTTTAGGCCCCAGTTGAATGTTTTGCAAGTTATTGTGGGATTTGTTTATTGATAAAAGAATATCATGATCACTTGGTGTTCTTTTATAAACAAGTTTATTTGACAAAGGAATATCAATTGACAAAGTTGTTCCTTTGGGTGTAGAATTACATGCCAAAACCTCTGGGATCAAAAATTGAATTATTAATCTAAATAAAACATGATAATCGCTACTTGTTATACTATAAGCCATCAACCCTATTCAGTGAGGAAGCAACGTCCATAGAGCATTTCCTATCAGCATTTCTTTTTTACTACAGTCATTAATTTTACTTCTAATTAAGAATGACATTATTGAAAGCAAAATATTATCAGGAAGGATTGGGAATGATGAAATGACTCTCTTTTTTCAGCCCTCATATCATCACTTAATTTTCAATACTTTAATCTGATGTACCAAGTTTTCTATTTGTTTAATTTTTTTTACTGATAAATGTATAAATATTTTTAGTCATGCAGTTACTCTCAACCAACAGTTTTTTTTAATATCTTTATTGTGTTTATTTTAGTATTTCCCTTTTTACATAATGCATTTTTGTGTTATTTTAGAAATATAAGTATGGAGGTTGGCCATGGTGATGAAATGGACGAACCAGATTTACTGTCACCTATGTTAGAAGTGATTGTGGAAGAAAATACTGAACCTATCATTTTACCAGAAACTCCTGAAAGACAAAGGAATTTTAGTTGTACTCAATGTGATTTAAAATTTTACAAAAAACAAAATTTAAAAACTCATATTACCTTTGTACACGATAAAATTAAGCCATTCAGTTGCACAGATTGCGACAAACGTTTTGCTACAAATTCTATTTTTAAAAGACATTACTCCGCTGTTCATATGAAAGACAGACCATACCCATGTTCATTTTGTGAATTCAGTGCCAATGTTAGTTACGATTTAGAGCGACACGTAGCTGCTGTCCATCTAAAAGAAAAAAGGTTTCAATGTCCCCTATGTGATGTAAAATTTTCAAATAGTAGTTGTGTTAAAAAACACATTAGAGCAATACATGATAAAGAGAAAAACTTTTCTTGTCCACATTGTTCAAAATGTTTCTCTGCCAGTTCCACATTGAAAAAACATGTTTCTCGAATACATTTGAGAGAAAAGCAGTTTAGCTGTCATCTATGTGATTATAAAGGTAATCTCAGGTATGACGTTAATAAGCATATTGCTTTTATTCATTATAAGAAAAAAGCTCTTCTATGTAGCCATTGTGATTATAAAACAAGTCGCAACGATTTACTTAAAAAGCATGTTGCATCCATGCATAAAAAAGAAACATCACAACCTTGTAATACTTATGATAATGTATCTGATAATAATCAAAGTCTTAAAGAACCTGTCTTGAACTCTCATGGAAACAAAGAGTTATCTTGTCAACACTGTCAATTCAAAGCTATTAATAAAAGAGACATTAAAAATCACTTAGTGGTACAACATAATTTTTCAATTACTTAGTTATTTATTAATTAATAAAGTTATTGAGAGAATAATATTCAATTCTTTTATATTTAGGACATTACAATATATATATATATAATATATTATATATATATATATATATATATATATATATATATATATATATATATGTGTGTGACATCAAGACCCCCACGCCGAAATTTTAATAATTGGTACCCTTATTACTTGATCATGACACAAACATATTAATTATTTTTATTTTGTACTGTAGATAGTTTTTATAAATTTTATTTAATGAAATGTAATAAATTTGTGTTTTTAATTGTTCTTTTATTCCCTTAACATCTTTTGTGTAGTCCTAAATTGTAACCCTACTTATTAGTTGATATACATATATATTCTGATGTATTCTTGGTTGTAATATATTAATTATAAATTATTTCAATCAATACTTCAATAATTAATTATAAGTAGTAATTTTTAATAATTATTAATCACTGCAACTTAACAAGCATTTGAGAACTTAAGTCTCTTTTTAAATAAGGAGTTGTTATTGGTAAAAAGAAAACATTGTTTAGGTCAGTTCAAATTACAGAATATTGCATATATGGAGTCTATTTTCTCTTTAAATGAAAGGTTCAACTTCCAACACAAGACTAAATTTATTTTGACATTTTTTATATTTTAGATCAAGGCCTAATGTGAGACCCACACAATGTTAAGATTTATGGTTCACTCAAGTAATTCACTCAGTAATATGTATGTTTTATTGGAAAACTTATATCAAATCCATTCAAAAAAAGGTTTTACTACAAACTGAGAGAATAGAAAAGCATACAGCTAGGTTGATTATTTAAATAAAAACAACTGACTAGGTTGATAGTTAAAAACCCATCACCAGATTTTTATTTTTTACTCAAATGTTAGCCCAATGACTTGCATTATGATGTAGGCATAATGTGTTATTTAGCAGCTGCTGCACTCTTTGTGGATGTTTATGGATTGGTTATGTCGTCTAAAATATCAGCAGAATTGCAGCAACTCTAGTCCTTAGCAAGCATCCTTGCAGATTGGCGCATTGCAAATAGGATTAAATTGTACATTACCTATGTGTGTGGTGTCGTGACCCCCACCCCCAGAATTTTTAATAATTGGTATCTTCAAAACTTGATCATAAAAAATCTATTGATTATTATTAGTTTGTGCAGTAGATAGTTTTTATAAATTTATTTAATGAAATGTAATAAATTGGTTTGCAGCAACTCCAGTCCTTAGCTTAAGTATCCTTGCAGATTGGCGCATCCTTTAAATTGTAAGTTGAGAGAACTGTCTTTTGTTTGATTTTGAACAAAATTACATAAGTTCATTTAAATTCCTCTGAGTTCACTTGGACAATAGATTATTCTGGAGTCTTTTAAGATTATTTTGCTGAAATAGTATTTGGATGTACTTGTATACTTAGAAAAGCTTTGACACCTAAACCTAAAATTCTTTATTTTGCCCATTGCTGTGTTATGACACTTTAATATGGAGCCATTTGTAAATAGAATGCTCTTTTTATTTTGCAGAAAAGATAATTTTAAATATAATTTAACTTTCCTCATAAAACATCTTGCCAAGTCCTTAAAAAAAATTAATGTTAACTCTTGCTATCGATTTTTCTTAATTAACCTAACTCTAAAATTACTCTTACTTAATTGATTACTATCAATTACTCATATTTATTCAGAACATTTAATCTTTACTGCAGTTTCAAATATATCATATTTACTGCATAGAGGAATATATATATATTATATATTATATATATATATATAATATTATATATATATATATAAACTTAATTGTAGGGAAATAAATAGAGACATTAAGGAAACTTACAAAAAAAACGAACAATAAAACTTATATACACACACACACATATAGTCATATATATATATATATATATATAATATATATATATATATATATATATATATATAATTATATAAATAGTTTGTTCTTTGTAGCACTGGAAAGTTTATAGAACTCCATCTCAGGCTTGATCAATGGGACTTTAGTTCTATAAAAAGTATTGAATGATTTATTCAATTAATATATTTCACCTATCATTGTAGGCATCTTCAGAATCTATATCTACAAACTTCATTAATAAACTATTAAAATAAATAAACAAACACAATTCATTAATGGAAAGACTGAAAAATCACAGCTTAAAAATAAAAAATTATCATATTTTTTATATCAGTCCAAGACATGGCAATATTTTTCCTATATACATACGGTATAAATGAGAAAAGTGAAAAATAATTAAATAAGTTTTAATTTTAAAAAAAATTATTGATATAGTATTTTTATGGTAATTAACGATTGAAATTTATTAGTAAATCAAAAGAAATGGTTGACGTATGGGGTAGTGGGAAAGATTAGGTTTGAGCCCCCTGATGGAACAATGCGACACCTAATGGCAGTCTGTAAAGATAAACACATCAGTCTTTGCTTTCCCCCTACTGCAACAAACAACTAGTCTTTTTAGTCAACTTTAATCCAGACCCCTTATGTATTATCTTGAGTGCAAATTCTAATGTGTCCTACATGTTCAGTTTCTGTACAAAATTGACGAGATTTGTTTGTGTTTATTTATTGATAAAAGACTTATCATGAACAAGGATGTTGAATAAAGGGATGACGCATTAAGGAACTTTCTGACCCATGGAAGTTGTATGAGATAGAGAAATAGGAGCAAACTTACCTTACCCTGGGTTATAATAAAAAAAAGGCGCCAAACGAAGGTTATATACCAAGGTTATCAAGTTTGCTTCTAAACTTTCTTCTGTGCTTCTCGTGATTGTTACATTTGTGGTGCTTGTTAAGTCATTTGTGCTTATTTAATTTTAAATTTTGGAATATACTTTGCCTCTTCAGTGAGTGATAATAAGCGTGTTTTGTTATAACCTTCTCAAGCAATAAACCAAGGATGTTGAATAAAGGGGATGACGCACTAAGTCGAATTGCCATTCAACAAAGTGACCCCATCGAAAATCAAAACGTAAGAAGAATGCAACACGAAACACACGTCAAAATCAACTGCACATGCTTGGTACGAACTGCGCATGCTTATGATCCTTATAACAGCGCAGGTCTTAAAATTTAGAGGCAAACTTTACTCTTAATGGGTTTCCCATTGTTTTGCTTGCGAAGGTTATAAACAAATTGAAAAAAGTTCATACTTTTTAACCTTAGAATAATACTATATATAGAAGGAGCACTACTGATAACACGAAAGCCGGTTCACTGGTGCAACTAAGTCATGCTGCCACCCTTACAATATACAAAGTTGGCAATACTTCCGGTTGCTGAATTATTTTGTTCTATTATTAATTAATGATTGATTATTCATAAAATACTAATTAAATATCGGTGCATTACAATATTTTAAGCATTTAAATTGTAGTTTAACGTATATTAAAATCCACAGCTGGACAAGGGTAACTAGAGATAACCACAGTACGGTTTGGTGTAACCTACTGATAAGAACCATTTTCTAAACAAAAGATTTTCCCCATGTATTAGCATAGGACAAAATTTTTAGGAGGTGTTTTTTAATATAATTTATTGTATTTAACTCTTGAAATGTTATGAAATCGAAAGTTGGACATCTATATTTACGTTAGGAAAAAAACAAGTGTGTTTGTTCGATTTTTCCGAATAAAATACGGTAGTGAAATGTGACTTTTTTTGTGCATTTTGGACTCTCCGTTTTTGACTTTTTTTAATATAATTCATATTATTTAACTCTTGGAATGTTCTGAAATCGAAAGTTGGACATCTATATTATCGAAAAGAACAAAATGAGTGAGGTTAGTAGATTTTTCTGAAATAAATACGGTAGTAAAATCTAATGTTTTTGTTTACATTTTGCACTCGTTTGTTTCTGGTGTTTTTGTACTATTTTTGACTTCTTATTAAGATATATCGTATATTATTGGTTTCAACGACAAAGGTAATTCGTTTATACTGAAAGAAGTATATATCAGCATTTGTGGTATGGAATATTAGTAACTTTGTTGATAAGTTGCTCGAGTCACTTCTGTACATTGATGCCGTGCATATTTTAAGTGAAATGTCAACATCTTCTATTCATTGTATAATCTAGAAGACGTGCATGCTAGATTTTTGTTAATTAATAAAGGGATGCATGGAGACATTGGCACAGTTGAATCAACTTCATGCATAAATAATTACTGTTGTAAGATGTCAATGTCATTTACTCAATTTATGTTAAAAACCAAATAATCTGTCAATATAACTGTGCAAGAGACACCTAGGAAATATAACAAGCAAATGCAATACTACACCTGGGATTTGTTCCATCATTCGACATTTGTCTTCATTGATGGCTACATAACGTCATGCCTCAAGTTCGTCACGTGTAGTTATCAGGGTGCCGACGGAGCCTGAACTCACTGTAACCTTGATTAAATTCCAAGAATATAATGTGAAGTATTTACTAGAGATGAGTGGTGCTCTCTTACCATCATCATGCTTGGTAAGCAAAACATGTATCATTTGATACTACCGAGTTTTGAAAAACTGAATACTCCCACAATATAACTGATCGAGAGACACCTAGGAAATTTAACTTGCAAATGCAATGCTACAAATTGTCTATGTTCTAAAATGATATTGTAATGTCAAACTTTAATGACACAACAACTGCGAAGCTATGCCCACCTCAAGAAAGTCAAGTTCACATCACGGTGAAGCCTTCACGAGCATCTGTTGCAACCTTTGGGCGACTGTAGTCAAACTATTTTATTCTTAATTAGGATTTAAACTTGTATTAAACCTTTCTTTCATTGTTAAAATTTTATTTAATAAAATTTAGTGAAATTGATTCTTTATTTTATTCTAATTTCTCTACCACCTACACCAATTTGGGAGGTTTGTCATATAGGAGCCAGGTGACCCTATCGACTCGATTGAAGTAGACATTAGTTGATTCATTTGGTAAGTTGATTTAAATAAACTCAAGTATGCTTTGTTTTTATTTTTACATTTATAGAATGTATATTCCTGTCGGTACAAGACTAATTAAGTTAACTTGAATAAATAATTTTAGTTGCCCAAGTTAATCATTTGATAAATGTTAAATTAAATCTACTTATTGCTTCAGCTTTTATTTATTTGAGTTGAATCAAGTTGAATTGAACCGAATCGACTTTAATCAGATCAAGCGATTTGAATCAACTATCACACTCAATTATCTGTTGAGTCGACAGTCGACTCATATAAAATCGGTTTAAAAGTCAATTTGGCACATCACTATTGTATTTTCTCATTAAAAGATCTGTTTATCTACAATTTCTACCCCCCCCCCCCCCCCTCAGGCTTTGCCTTGTGGTTACTTGTATACTTTGTGTTAACTTTTTTGTATTCCTTTTTCTTTTTTGTATGTATACTTGTAAATAAAGGAATTGTTCAAAAACACAGACTCATGACTACTCAATTTTTTCTACAATTTAAACAGACTCATGATTGATATCTGCCCTATTTTTCGCTTATCATGCATACATAAAATTGGAGGAATCGTCTCAATTTTCCTCTGAGACTTTTTTTATGTATTGCACATTTCTAACAATATAAAATTATCAAATTGAAATTTAGATGCTACTAGAATTCGTAATGTTCTGCACAAAAAGATTTAGACTGAAAAAAGGATCAGTCATACCTACTGTAATCAAATGCAGATAGCTTCTGTGGATACGTAATTGTCATTTGTAGTTTGTGATATTTAACCCTCTCAATAATTGAAGTCTTTATAAATAAAACCTGGCAAAGAGGAAGGTGCCATGAACTATAAATGTGAATTACATTAGAAGTCATATCTCAAGTTTCATTAAATTTGCTATACCCGCAAATAGAAACACGGTATTCTATTACCCTAAAATAATAATAATATGCCCGTTTAAGCTTGTAGCTCATCAGTGATAACCCCTGCGGGAACCACTACGGGTGGTAGTAGCAACCGTTACGCTCAAATTGTATTCAAAAATTGGCGATAATATATTAAAATAATCTTCTATCAACTGAGAGCGTACCTGGGATGGTGTCAAAGGTCAGTGTAAGACTATCGCTTACACAACCTCGGCCACGGAGGCAGTATTCTATTACACTATTTACACAATAATCAAATGCTGTAGTCTTTTTGCTGGTTAAGTTTAAAATTGCATCAGCTATTTGAGGTAATGAGGTTTACAAGAAAATTCATTCTATATCCTGAGAAGTCTGGGAACTACACATGTGATGCCTCTCTCGATTCAAAAAACAAGAAAACTATTTTTAACAACAAATAATTATCACAAATTTGTATGCTGTCTGCCTTGACACTGATGGACACCTCAGTCAGGTATGTGATTGACTGAACAAAGCTCAAGCTAAGGTATATCAGATCTTATAGATTTAGGGTGGCCCAGGCACCTATATGACAAACCTCCCAAATTGGTGTAGGTGGTAGAGAAATTAGAATAAAATAAAAGAATCAATTCACTAATTTATTATATATAAATTTTAACAATGGAAAGAAGGTTTAATACAAGTTTAAATCCTAACTAAAAATAAAATAGTTTGACTACAGTCGCACGAAGGTTGCAACAGATGCTCGTGAAGGCTTCACCGTGATGAAACTTGACTTTCTTAAGTTGGGCATAGCTTCGCAGTTGTTGTGAGTCATAAAGTTTGACATTACAATATCATTTTATGAACATAGACAATTTGTAGCATTGCATTTTGCAAGTTAAATTTCCTAGGTGTCTCTCGATCAGTTATATTGTGGGAGTATTCATGTTTTTCAAAACTCGGTAGTATCAAATGATACATGTTTTGCTTACCAAGCATGATGATGGTAAGAGAGCACCACTCATCTCTAGTAAATACTTCACATTATATTCTTTGGAATTTTAATCAAAGGTTACAGTGAGTTCAGGCTCCGTCGGCACCCTGATAACTTACACGTGACGAAACTTGAGGCATGACGTTATGTAGAGCCATCAATGAAGACAAATGTCGAATGATGGAACAAATCCCAGGTGTAGTATTGCATTTTGCTTGTTATATTTCCTAGGTGTCTCTTGCACAGTTATATATTGACAGATTATTTGGTTTTTAACATAAATTGAGTAAATGACATTGACATCTTACAACAGTAATTATTTATGCATGAAGTTGATTCAACTTGTGCCAATGTCTCCATGCATCCTTTATTAATTAACAAAAATCTAGCATGCACGTCTTCTAGATTATACAAATGAATAGAAGATGTTGACATTTCACTTAAATTATGCACGGCATCAATGTACAGAAGTGACTCGAGCAACTTATCAACAAAGTTACTAATATTCCATACCACAAATGCTGATATACATACTTCTTTCAGTATAAACGAATTACCTTTGTCGTTGAAACCAATAATATACGATATTATCTTAATAAGAAGTCAAAAATAGTACAAAAACACCAGAAACAACGAGTGCAAAATGTAAAAAAACATTAGATTTTTACTACCGTATTTATTTCAGAAAAATCTACTAAACTCACTCATTTTGTTTCTTTTCGATAATATAGATGTCCTTTCGATTTCAGAACATTCCAAGAGTTAAATAATATGAATTATATTAAAAAAAGTCAAAAACGGA